>JAVTVY010045973.1:0-21768 GCA_036873755.1 Hanleya hanleyi
GGGCTTCCTGACGAAGTGCGTTTTGCCGGAGCCCGTCGGTCCTGCGATGACGCAGGTGAAGGGATGTTGCCACCGAGGGTCCATGGTTTGAGGTCTATCCGTTGTCGTGGTAACCCGCTCTTGTAAATTTCGTACGAGTGAACTGGAGTGGTGGTGGGTACAACGTCGGTCGCCGTTGTCTGTTCACGTTCAGAGATGGTGCTGGGGGTGGGTACAACGTGGGTGGTCGTCGTCGTTGTCGGTTCACTGTGAGGGATGAAATCCGGTGGGTCTTGAGACGTAGTAGGTGTACTTGGTGTAAGTGTAGAGCTCGACGTGGCTTGTACGCGGGGGGTGGTGGTGGTGGTGGTGGTGGTGACTGGGCTCGATACGACTGGTGCTCTCTGTAGACCCGTTTCACTGATGGCTGGTGTTCTCAGTTGGTTAAGTAACGTACTGACATAGGCTACGTCGTAAAACACACCTCCGTACAACACACTCAGCAGGGTTAGCAATAGCACCCCAAAGACCACTTGCGCTTTGCGTGTTTTGCGAGACGCTGTCTTCGGAGGCAGCCGCTGTTGGTCCATAGCACTGGGGTCGGACGTGGAATGAAGGAGGACGGCAGTGGTGTCTGGCTTTATAGTCGTTTCACCTGGTTGGCCGCGACCCAGGAATTGAAGGAACTGGGCCAGCCTTGCCATTTTACGAAATGAAACAGTTTGCCACGTCGACGTTCCGTTTCCAAAATCTGCTCCACCGTGTAGTAGTCTTGCTGTGTTTTTACAACAGGCTGTAATTCCGTGTCGTAAAACGTCCCCAGCAACGTTTCGCCTTGGAGATCTTCCGGTTCATAGACTCGCCGCTGTCGGGGTAGGCGCCGTTTAATCAGGAAGTGCTCATCGCTCCAGTTGGGCAAGTAACTTTTCTCGAATTTGCCCTTGACTTTACTGATCCGTACAGGGTCGCCGACCTTGTACACCGCCTTCGTCGTTCGCTGCGATGGCCTGGGGTACAAGACACGCCGGACTTGGGCTTCATTGCGTTGGGTCACGGTAATGGGGGCTCTCTCTATACTTCGATGATAGGCTCGATTGCAACCCCTCACCAGTTTCGGGAGAACATCGATGTACCGCCTTGTATTCTTATAGGTGAAATATTTATACATGCGGCCTTTGAATGTCCTATTGAACCTCTCCACCACGGAAGCCTTGGTCTCGTTGTACGTATGGAAGAAAAACACCTTCTGTTTCTTGAGAAAGGCTTGGAACGGTCTGTTGGGGAATTCCGTGCCTTCGTCGGTTTGCAAATACAAAGGTTTGCGCCCGGTCTTGAAGATGTCTTTGAACGCCGCTATGAGATTCGCCCCCGTTTTCGTCTGGATGGGTACCACCCACGCATACTTGGATAGGATATCGATGCACGTCAAGATATACCGATTCTCATCGTTGTGTTTGGCAAAGGCGCTCATATCCACCAAAACCGCTTGCCACTGGGCATCTATTCCTCCCACGATGACCCGGTTCCGTAGAAAATGGCGACGGACAGATCGATGTAAGGTATAGGTGTCTTGTCTTCTTAGCCAATCTCGGACTTGGGCACGTTGTACCCCCTGGGGTTTGGCCGCTCGATAGAGAGCCGACAATGCACTATAGGCTGCCGGACTGTCGGGACTGTAGTATAAGTTATCCAACACCTTCTCCCAGCGCTTCATGGTGACAAAATGATGATGGACCCTGGCTCTATCGTTTATTTATAACTGGTATATCTTGGGCCTGAGTTTCTTTCTGATTTTCTTCGTGGACTTCCACAGTGGCCATGGTCAATGACCAGTCCAACTCGTCTGATGACCGCTTGATAAGCACTTCATCCACATCCACCACGGCATCTTCCAATGCAGACCATAGATCAGGGTGAAGGGGAAAATGCACTGTACCTCCATCTAGCCGAGCCAATTGAGCAAAGAAAGGGCCGCGTCGGATGTACACATCGTGACACAAGTGGATGAGGTCGCCGTCCAGTTCACCAGACAACACCGGTTTGAATTTGGTCCAGCCCTCCCGGGACAGACGAATGTGAGCCGGGCACGGTTGTGTAGGGTCCGTGTCTCCCACCACCTCCTCCATGATATCGACCTTATCCACATACACGTGCAGGAAAACCTCGGGGGTCAAGCTGAAATACGCCAGTACTATATGCTCCGTCATGGTCAGTACGTGAATGGTACCAGATTTCACTGTCTCTCGTATTTATAGGGAGAACCCCCGTGAGATCAAAGGATCAGGTGGTCATGTCATTGGGCTGACTGAGTGTAGCGGGGTAATCAATGGCATCGTCGTCGGGTTCATGTAGTTGTTCATGGGGTTCAGCCATTGGCCCCGCGGCTTCATCACGGATTTTTTCTTCTTCTTCATCGTTCTGGCCCGTCATGTGTGTGTGGGTGGCTTCATGAGGTGACACTGTCATTCCAGCCTCTGCGCATTCTATACATATAGTATTTTCTCCATCCGCTTTTTTTCATTAGGTTCATCTAGTGCGTGTTCGATAGCATGAGCCCATGCCAATTGGTGGGGTGATCGATCGTCGGGTATAAATAACTGGTCCACCAGAGGGCCTATTTTCTCCAAGGCTGACCACAGAGAGGGGGTTAGGAGGAAACTTCGAGCCGGCTCTTGGTAGCGTCCCACCCGTGGGTAGAGCGCAGTATGGTATACGTAGTTGGCCTTGTCCAGGTGGATCAGGTGTCCGTCTAACTCTCCGCTCAACACCCGTTTAAACTTAGTCCACCCATCACGCTGTAGTGTCACCGTATTCGATAAAGTCTCAGGGGACGCCCTCCAATCCCCGCCACTATCTTCCACCAGAGTCACATAATCTTCATAAACGTATAATCCCACCTGGTAAGGTGTAAGGGGGAGGATGGCTCGTAGGACGGATGACATGCTTGGTCCAAATGTCGAACGGTGACTGACACACACTCTGTCTGACCCTGGTATTTATAGTGTCAATACCACAGCGCCAGGGTGAATAGGGCACAGACTAGTATGAGGCCAACCAGCCGGTGCTGGTTGCGGCGTGAGCGCTCGTGGTCCATAGCCCGAGCATCAAGGATGGCTGTCATAGTCCAGTAGTGGTGAGTGATGGCACGCCTCTCCATCGAGAGCACTCTGTGGAGGACCGCTTCTGTGAACTCGTTCAGGATCTGGCGTCGTCCCTCGTTGTCGTCGCCATCTGCAAACATGGACCGGACCACTGCTCGGTAACCCGTGAATGAATTCACCACGGTGGCATACTGTAAAATGCGAGTCGCATGGGGCTGGGTCTCCGCCATAGCTCTGTAGAAATGAAGGTGTGGGATCCAGAGGGACGTGTTTTATAGACCAGATGTAGCTCTACGGGTATAGTCCGTGATACGTACTATTCTGATGGGTTAGTCCAAAAAAACGGAGCAACAACAACAACACAGATTACAGATCAATCCTTTTATTATGCGTGAACAACATAGAAATGCATGTACTGACCTGTCTGTGGGAGGTTTCCCACAATGGCGTTCACCTTCGCGTCTTTTCGTGTACGTCCGTGTCTTTTCGTTAAAGTCCGTGTATCTTCGGTAAAGTCCGTAGGCATTGGGCAAGGAAGCTTTTCCCGAGACCGAATCACCGCCAGACATGACTGCATCACCGCGGATGAATACATTCTTGCACTCACTCACACCTCGCAACATTGTCTCATTGGACATTGGACCGTCTGACCTGGAGGTGACCCTTTGACCTTTTGACCCGCGTCCGCGCGCGCACTGCCGTGGATGACGCGCACTTCCGGAGAACTCGCGCGCGCGCTCGCGCTGCGGGGCGCTGGGGCGGGGCGGGAAAACCCACCGGCGATTGAACATACGGACGTCTAAGAGGAAACATTAGGAACTCTTCTATGTTTGGAGGTAGTTTTTAGTGAAAAACCCGGAAGTGACGTCATACAGGGGCCAGTTTTCGACACTGAGTGACCACATCCGACAAAATGGCCAGTTTTCGACACCGGATGTGCCGCCATCTTGAACATACGTGCCGCCATCTTGGATATGTCCCATAATGCACCGGGTCAAAATACTCGCTTCTGATTGGACGAAAGCTCTGGGACGGATTTGAAATACTCGCTTCTGATTGGACGAGACCTCCGTATTGCATCTGCGCATGCGCAGAATGATATTCCTACCGCACACCCAACCCATCAGATGCCCCTTCACGAATGCTTCACTTAGATACCTCACTCGACCCCATTGGTGCATTAGGGGCTCCCCTACATCCCAACACGGCTATTTTCATACACTTGGGCCACCGCGCATGCGCAGAATGCCGATAGTTCAACCCACACCCAGCCCATCAGATGCCCCTTCACATAAGCTTCACTTTGATACCTCACTCGACCCCATTGGTCCATTAGGGGCTGCCCTAGCTCCCAACACGGCTATTTCCATACCCTTGGACCACCGCGCATGCGCAGAATGCCGATAGTTCAACCCCATATCCAGCCCATCAGATGCCCCTTCACGAATGCTTCACTTTGATACCTCACTCGACCCCATTGGTCCATTACGGGCTCCCCTAGCTCCAACACGGCTATTTCCATACCCTTGGGCCACCACGCATGCGCAGAATGCCGATAGTTCAACCCCACACCCAACCCATCAGATGCCCCTTCACGAATGCTTCACTTTGATACCTCATACGACTCCATTGGCCCATTAGGGACTCCCCTAGCTCCAAAACCGCTATTTCCATACCCTTGGGCCACCGCGCATGCGCAGAATGCCGATATTTCAACCCCACACCCAGCCCATCAGATGCCCCTTCACGAATGCTTCACATCGATACCTCACTCGACCCACTGGACCAGTAGTCAATCTCCTAGCTCCAAAAAGGCTATTTTCATACCCTTTGGCCTCCGCGCATGCGCAGAATGCCGATAGTTCAACCCCGCGCCCAGCCCATCAGATGCCCCTTCACCTAACCTTCAATTTGATACCTCACTCGACCCCATCGGACCCTTAGGGGCTCCCCTAGCTCCAAAAAGGCTATTTTCATACCCTTCGGCCGCCGCGTATGCGCAGAATGACGATATTTCAACCCCACACCCAGCCCATTAGATGCTCCTTCACCTAACCTTCACTTTGATACCTCACTCGACCCCATCGGACCATTTTATCTAGGGACTACTTTTTCTCCACGGAAGCTTTTTCCCGAGACCGAATCACCGCCAAAACCACGGCCAAACCGCATCACCGCGCATGAATACATTTTTTTTTTTTTTTTTTTTGCCGGAACTTTTTTTTTTGCCCGAACATGCCCGAACATGCCCGAACCACGCCGCCATCTTGCTTTACAACATGGCCGACAACACTTACAATTCAACCAATCAAAAGCCTCGTTACAAAACCATCCAGTTGTGACGTCATAGTTACATCCGGGTGAAATGAGACTTTAGTTGCTCGTTATCCACTACTGGTCCGGATCATGAAGTTATGAATGAAAATTCTAACCTTCTAACGGATGAGAAAGTAAATGTTTCACAGTCCGGATTCTCGAGTACGCTAAAGAGATCATGGTCACAAATTCACATCCAACTTCAACACAACTTCAATACATAGTGGAAAAAAGCCTTAGTAAATTGTTTCAATATTAGATTTAACCAGGGCAGGACATGCTTCACCGGATACAACAACAACCCCGTATCTACAAACCAAGATATGGGAAAGTTGCCTTCCATACTCTGTCCTTTAACGTGGGACGTATAGCAAGGTAAATATTCAGTATGTATCTATATTTCAAACTATATCAATTGAACATTGTTTTGTGATCTACAGTAATTAACAATTGTTTGCTTCAGTAAGAATTCTGTGTTTACTCACTATCGTATATGCTGCGTCAAATTAAAACCCAGCTGAGAGCAATACCATCAAGTTGATTGAGATGCTCAGATACTCTCTTGAAAGAAACAAACATATTTACATTTCATGCCCGTTTCGAACTGGGTGTCGAACAGTCAGGCGCAGAAGTTGTTTTGTGGAAGACGGCTGTATATTGTATGTCTGATTGGACTCCTATACTTTTTCATATTGTCGCTTCTAAAGACACACCGTAACCAGCTGATATTGAAGTGGATTTAAAGGAAACTACAGACAGCCCTAACGGCACATCATATTTAGACTTAAATTTCCATAAAAATGAAGCGGGCCTTCTCTCTCGCAGACTTTACGACAGAAGAGATAATTACGATTTCGACATCGTGAACAGCAATATTCTAGTTGGATCTCGAGAAGTAGCATTTGCTAAATCCTGGTTGAATGTGACGACAGTTGTCAACGTCACAAAACATTATTGCAGAAACTTATAAACAGGGCTATACCATCAAACGCCTCTGTCTAATTCCGCTTAACCCGAGGCAAGGGGCCGAATGAAACCATGTATTTCAAGATCCCCGTGGCTTTCAAATGAACCGTCAAAGCGTGACTGAGATACATCATCTTCTTGATAACGACTTTACATCTTAAACCATATGGATTAAGAATATCAGAGATATCAAAGAACCTAAGAGTGTCCGGCCCCTATTCTAACCCAGCTAGGACACATTTCTCCACATTGGGGACAAGTGTCCGTTCTTGGTTGCAATAGAAAAGGATATGAAAAGGGACACTAATCACCAGGACATTCTTATCCATCACATCGGCATCACTGAAAACCGTTGACTGCTTCTCTCTTGCAGGAAACTATCCTATTTATATATATGTATAGGCTACTTTGATTAGTTTTTTTTTATTATTTGGAACTAATGCCGTTATATGAATATATTCTTTGGATTATGAACGCGGATATTCCGATGTTTGTACGTCATATATTCCCTATCATTTCTTAAAAAGACACCCAAACAGGGTTTGAAAAAGTTGAGAAAAGTAATGATATTTGTAGAAAATATGTTGTTTTTTATAGCGACAACAGTTTGGCGATGTTGTGTTCCATCTTTGATAAATGCCAGCTCAAAGTTGGGATTTGCCAGCCGAAATTCTTGCAGAGAATTTCTATATAGCGGTAAATTTTACGCTCAGCATGCAAACTCAATGCAAAGCTGTTATATGGATTAGGATTTTTGATTCACGCGAAAATTCTTCAATAACGGACTAGACGCTTGTTTGTATGGTGTTCTATTTGTGCCAATTTGATCTCGCGCGTCGACTTGCAAAACTCGACGCGCGACGCGAAAAGTCGACGTCGCGTTTTTAAAGGCGACGTCGCCCTCTCCGTCGCGCGTCGGGTTTTATAATGTTAAAGACATAGGTCAAAACTCGAAGTCGTGTTTCAACAGTCGACGTCGACTTTTGCCCTATCTCTTAACATTGTAAAAGTCGACGCGCGACGGAGAGGGCGACGTCGCCTTTTAAAACGCGACGTCTATTTTTCGCGTCGCGCGTCGAGTTTTTCAAGTCGACGGGCGAGAATTTAGCACAAATAGAACACCAAATGTTTCTCATATCAGGCCCGTACGCAGGATTTCTAGCGCGGGGGTGCGATTTCATATAAAGCGGAACGTGAGTCCCAGCAATGCGCGCTACAAGCGCATCACCCTATAGTGGGGCCCGGAAAAATTTGAAATTCTGGACTTCATTTGGCGCATTCTAGCGCCTTCTAAGGGGGAAATAGTGCTCTAATATAGCTGCTGCTGTGTTGTTTTTAAAGGGTCCAAAAACGTGAAAATAACTGAAAAGTATGAACCATATGGGGAAACATAAATAACAACAACGGTCGTTAATTCAGGTAAAAATATAAGCAATACTAGGACTGATTTATTTCACTATTAATCATCACTGTTTTGTTGTGTTGTTGGACTCACATAATACACGAGAAATATAACATGTTCCACCAAAGGCCAAGGTGAATACTTGTTTTTTTTTCTGGAATATTTAACATATTAATTACCGGATTAGATGCTGCCAACCATCACGTCCCTGATGGAGACCTCACATGTCGTCATTTCGAACAAAATTACGTCACAGGAAAAGCTTTGTTCACGGAGTGAATATAACATACGGTGAAGGGGCCTGCATGACTTTCCGTAAAATACCACGTGACGCCGATTGGACCGATAGCGCACCAATGTTCATGTGATAAATGATAGCAGAAGTTTATTAACGCTTCTGAATATAGTAATAGACAGGGTTCCCACCCTTTGTGAAAGATAAAATTCCAGGACTTTTCCAGGTCCATACAACCTTTTTCCAGGACCATTAACTGAATTTTCCTGGACAAGTTTTAACACCTTTTACCCTGTTTTATTCAGCAAATTCAACATTCAAGTATGGTGCGATTCCATGTGTTACCATACGAGCACACTTGCTTTCCCCACATGTAAACTACTGGGCGATTTCACTGTCTGGGAACATCGTTTGGAACAAAATGTTGGTCTCCTCACAAGATCTGAATGAATAATGGGAATCAACTACAGTGCCGCCTCGCCATAGCGCGCCTCGATAAAACGCGAATTCGGATATAACGCGCACAAATTTTTGTCCCCCAAAATAAAAAAAAAAATATATATATATATATAATTAAAAAAAAAAATCGGTAAATTCAGAAATTTCGAAAATATTTCAACACTGTTGTTAAAACATAACTCACGAAACACCAATTGCACGTAATAACCTGTTGATTGTGCGTGTATTTCTTTTGTGTTAAGCCTTTGTTAAAGCTACCGTACCGGAATGGCCCACCTGCGGTACGTGCGACCACGTGGTGAACAACAACAACGCAGTCATCAATGTGAAACTTGGTGTGCTAGAAAACAAGTTGTAGCATGCCTAAAGACTGTTAATTAATTGAGAGAGACTGTCAAACTTCTGAGCACACATTGTCATAAAGCAATCAGGATAAAGTTTCAATCCCGTGAAGGTGAGAAATCTCAAATATGTTACGCAGCATACTTTGCATTTGGCTCTCCATCTGTCGTTGCAAAGCCTCTGCAAGAAATACATTTCCATAATCACATATTCAGCTGAAATGGCGCCAATTCGGTAAGGGGGAACAACTCTGTGTGAGTGATCATTTCGCAGGCTCCCGAATCCCGCTGGGCTGAGGCAAATGCAACGGGAACCAGAGGGGAGAGTTGTCGCCCCTGTATGATCATTCGTTAACACTCGTGACTGTCCGTTTATTATCGGTTTTGGATATGGCCACGTGCGAAGTGCTGAGTATTATCGAACACAAATAACGACCGACGATCGTGAACTTGACAAGGCAAGTAATTCATTGTGGCACATATTTTGAGAGAAGAGAAGACTATAAAATTTAAGGACTTTTCCAGGACTCTTGACAAATATTGTCAGAATTCAAGGATTTCCAGGTCCTGAAATTTATTTTCTCAGAATTCAAGGAAATAAAGGAAATCCAGGTCCCGTACGAACTCTGAATAGAGAAATGGGGCTGTCATTTGAAAAGAGGTAATATACAGAGAAACTGGACCGTCACTTTGCAAACAAAGAGATAATATACAGTCATTTTGCAAAGAGATAATGCACAGTTATGATCTTTTGATGATGTCTATACAGAGTGTTAAAAACCCAAAGGAGACTGAATATACCGCGTAACCGTAGGGCGGAACAAAAGTCAACTTTGTGCGAGCGAAGCGCACCCCTAGGACACCTGCGTACGGGCCTGCATATGTTCCCTATTGCATAGTTCTTGCATTACAGCCCTTGTGCTGCCTCGGGTGTAGATTTCACCAACTCCAAATCCGATAATACAGCGGATTAGGCTTTGCAAATTGACACCACCAGGAAAGCTAGAAGGCAAACTTTCGCACGCTGAAGTTATTTGCAGGATCCTTCTTTCCTTCAATTATAGATTTGCGTCGTTCAGGGCAATTATCTCTTTGACGGCAGGTTTATCTAGCCTTATCCCTGTGAAACGTCCCGACTTCCAAGGCAGGTGAGTAGTATACAAAGCCCGAATTGACGGAATAGCGCCTCACTGCGCATGCGCAGAACCTGGTGTGACGTCATAAGTGTAGGTTTTGTGGCGGTATTGGGGCGGTGTGCGCATGTGTGATGTGTGGGAGGTGGGTACAAGATGGCCGCCATGTGGGAGGTGGGTACAAGATGGCCGCCATGTGGGAGGTGGGTACAAGATGGCCGCCATGTGGGAGGTGGTACAAGATGGCCGCCAGTGTCAGTCAGTCAAGATGTGGGAGGTGGGTACAAGATGGCCGCCATGTGTGGGAGGTGGGTACAAGATGGCCGCCATGTGGGAGGTGGGTACAAGATGGCCGCCATGTGGGAGGTGGGTACAAGATGGCCGCCATGTGGGAGGTGGGTACAAGATGGCCGCCAGTGTCAGTCAGTGCAAGATGTGGGAGGTGGGTACAAGATGGCCGCCAGTGTCAGTCAGTGCAGGATGTGGGAGGTGGGTACAAGATGGCCGCCATGTGGGAGGTGGGTACAAGATGGCCGCCAGTGTCAGTCAGTGCAAGATGTGGGAGGTGGGTACAAGATGGCCGCCAGTGTCAGTCATTGGGTATGGCCGCCATGTGGGAGGTGGGTACAAGATGGCCGCCATGTGGGAGGTGGGTACAAGATGGCCGCCAGTGTCAGTCAGTGCAAGATGTGGGAGGTGGGTACAAGATGGCCGCCATGTGGGAGGTGGGTACAAGATGGCCGCCATGTGGGAGGTGGGTACAAGATGGCCGCCATGTGGGAGGTGGGTACAAGATGGCCACGAGTAGTAAAATGTATAAAAGGAGTTGATTTTTAGGGAAAGGGTGTATTCAATCTTACTTACCTGACCTGACTTGATCAGCCAGCCAGCCCGCCAACCAGTCCTCCTGCCTGCCTAGCCGCTTGTAATAAGACGAAAAGCATGAGACGTGGAGAAGATTTTCCCTTTATTATACGTGTATTTTCATACCTTTAGGCCGTCGCGCATGCGCACAATCACCCTAATTCAATCTTCCACCCAGTGCATCAGATAGCCCTTCTCCTTACCTTCAATTTGATACCTCACTCGACCCCATTGGCTCATTTTTAAAACAATTTTTTTGCTATAGGGTGATAATTTACACCCTTCACTGCCGCGCATGCGCAGAATGCCGATATTTCAATCCCATACCCAGTGCATCAGATAGCCCTTCTCCTCACCTTCAATTTGATACCTCATTAAGATTTTCCCTTTATTATACGTGTATTTTCATACCTTTAGGCCGTCGCGCATGCGCATCACCCTAATTCAATCTTCCACCCAGTGCATCAGATAGCCCTTCTCCTTACCTTCAATTTGATACCTCACTCGACCCCATTGGCTCATTTTTAAAACAATTTTTTGCTATAGGGTGATAATTTACACCCTTCACTGCCGCGCATGCGCAGAATGCCGATATTTCAATCCCATACCCAGTGCATCAGATAGCCCTTCTCCTCACCTTCAATTTGATACCTCACTCGATCCCATTGGCCCATTTTAAAAATAATTTTTTTTTGCTATAGGGTGATAATTACACCCTTTTTTTTTCGCTAATTTCACTAATTTCAATTTTTAATTGTTAAAAAAACATAGAAAATGAAAAAGATTTTTTTTGACTTCATGAATCTTTTTTCTCTTTTTTATTAAGTTTTAAAAAAAAAAAATTTTGGCTTCCATTTTCCTTTCCCTCCCCCCCTCCCCCCTCCCCCCCTTTTTCCGTTTTTCAATATTTAATTGTTAAAAAATTGAAAAAATTGAAATTTTTTTCTTGGGGCATAACAATGATGGGGTCTGATGTTAATTTTTGTGCAAAGTTAGAAGTTCCTCTTGCGGGGAAGATGGTTGGCCCTGAAAAGGGCCGTTAGTGTTACTCCACCACCACACTTAGGCACGGTAGATTTTCTTTATTCCTGCTACATGTTTCCGACAAATTGGACATTTTATTTTGAGATGGTTCTCGCCGACCTCAGTGCAATGGCACATGTCTCCTACACACGTCAGTGTCACCCAACAATCGGCACATAGACATAAATGACCGCATGGTAAAACAGCAAACTGGCTTTCGTCATCTGTACATATGCTACAGCGTGATATTTTCTGCTCTTTATCCAGTTGTTCGTATAGGCTGTCAAGCTCCTTGTCCAGTTGTTCGTATAGGCTGTCAAGCTCCTTGTCCCTTTTAATCGCGTCTTCTTTCAGTTCATTAATCAAGTTGTTCAGGTGGGTTACCTGGGCTTTACACCCAGAGCATTGTTGTGGTGGAGTTTCGGCGGTAGTTGAAATCATTGGAATTTCACCAGGCGTTGTCGTGGGCCCACGTCTACTATTTAACCATGGCAGTTCATCTTGTAGTTCCTCATCAGTTGAGTCATTATCAGGTTCTTGTAGGGTTTCCATCATGGCTATTTCTGCGTCATGTGCATCCCTTAGTCTTTCCAATTGGTCATTTTCTTCGATAGTTCGCCGGAGTTGTTCTAATTCTGCTGTACTGCGTGTTAAGATGGATGTTTCGTTTTCCAATGCCCTTTGAAAACTGGTGGTTACCCTCATTCCATCATTTTCCAGAACGCTAACCAGCTCTGGGTATTGTGTAGCTGCATTTCTCGGGTCCCTAACGGGATGCTGTGTAAACAGCTCACGTCTTGTTGAATTCATGATTGTATGGGTGAATAACTGTTACAATATACACGTATTTATACTTTTAGTGGTCTGTGGGAGGTGGGACAAGATGTCCGCCATGTGGGAGGTGGAACAAGATGGCCGCGAGTGTCATGATGTGGGAGGTGGGACAAGATGGCCGCCAAGTGTCAGTGAGTACAAGATATGCATGGCCGCCAAGTGTGCTTTGTTATTATTGTTCAAGCATAAAAATTTCTTATTTTTTTCATAAATCCGTTACAATTTTCTCGGAATTATGATAACACTAATCCATAGTGTACACGTATTTTTTTTAGCCAGGAAAATTAAATTATTTTCCAATGTACCTGGGTTTTACACTACCGTACACTAACTTTATGATTTTTAAAATGCCTAAAATTAATAAAATAATCCTCTATTCTAGTGTTAGTTGTTAAATTTTAAATATAACACTAATGAATGACCTGAGTTTAACTTGTAATAAAATTTACAGGTGTCCTGACATTGATTGTAAAATGAAAAGCTGTTTATAATTGTTAAACAAACACACATATATTTTTTCTTCAGCAGCGTAGCACACGATACAACCAGTGTGTTTTCGCTGCGCATGCGCGCGTGTCTTACACTATAAATACCACATTTTTTAATTATTCACAATTAATCTCTGAGTGCTCAGTCATGGATTTATCCTTGGCGCAACTCATGGATATTGACAACACATCAGATTTGTTCACAAATCATGATAATCAAGTACAACGCCTCGACAGTATCATGAATTTGGTACACGATGAATCCCGATTAGATGATAGAATCACCCCCTTAGTCGCACCTGAACCCCAGAACTACCCTGCACCAACTCATTGTGAACATCCTCCAGTCTGAAATAATGCCAACAGAAAACTCAGAGTCAATTTAAATATTTATTTGTATTGAGCAAATTACAAGAATTTCGAAGAGAAAAGAGCCGAAATAATGTCTGTCTGTCCTGGAAATCAGCTGATCAGCAATAAATCGACATCTCCGTGACCTTCAAGGAGATTTTGACATTAGGTTTTACCCGCTTTTATCACAAATCATTATAAAGAAATTGTCACACCCGGTGAACTCCTGAAACCCACATCCTACCTGAGAGTTTGGTAAGATATTCCATTCATTCGTTACCGTTCCCCGTGGAGTAGAATTTCATCCATCAGCTTTCACTGTTGTCGTGCCAAACACAAAAATTGACAAATTATACGGACTGCCACGATAAGCGTTCCGTACTGCACATGTCCGATA
Organism: Hanleya hanleyi; assembly: GCA_036873755.1. Classification (NCBI taxonomy): domain Eukaryota; kingdom Metazoa; phylum Mollusca; class Polyplacophora; order Lepidopleurida; family Hanleyidae; genus Hanleya; species Hanleya hanleyi. Next base: position 13,890 of record JAVTVY010045973.1, read on the forward strand.
AAATCCCTCCAGTCGTTACAGAATGTTGATTCCACAAAACCTGTTCGGTGGCCTACATTATCGTTCAATCGCTGATCATAAAGGCTGCGTTCATTCTCACCAGAACTGTAGGCCTATACACTTCGAAATCTGTGAAAGAATATCAATTTTCACGTTTCCTGTCGGATATCACACAAATTGATGCGTCCGCTGGAACACAGCACACTCCCTCGATTTCAGTCTACGTGTGACATGCAGGCGATGCATGATGCAGATCACATTATTCATCTCAGCGGATACCGAAATGGAACAAAGTTCCGTTATACACTGCAACAGAGAATGTTCTCCCGCTCAGAAAACACAAAATGGCTACTGAACACCAAAATTTCCCCGGATAATAAAGTCGTTCAAACCACAGCGCCATCTATTCGCTTTGGTGCAAGGGAGACAACTCGGACTAGACCAATTCGAAGATCATGTCCGCTATATTTAGCCTGAATGGGTATAGGGGTGATCGGGTTTTTTTATGGCTTTTACTATGAGCTATGAGGTTGATCATGTAGAATACGATGGAAAAAAATTTGAAAGTACCGCGTAGGCTTGTATATAGATCCATATAGACCCATATACACTCATATACTGGGATATTGGTATGTATCAATCCATACAGGGTGGACATGTTGGAGCACTAGTGGCCCGATGGGGTAGAGTGAGGTCTTATTTTAAAGCTCTCGAGGAAATAAATAAATAAATAAATAAATAAATAAATAATAAAAAAATCGGCGAGTAGTAGACGAAGGGAAAATTGGAAAGTATTGACCATGCCCCAGAATACTTCATAGGCATATCACGGCCTTAAGGCCTATGTAAGATGTAATCTACATCACAGTTTAGTAGTATAAAAAGCGCAATTCACCTTGTCCCTTCCAAAGAAATAAAATCGGCTCTATTTTACAGGAGTATATACGCAGGTGACGTGGGTTGTCACGTCACTTCCGGGTTTTCACTAAACACTACCTCCAAACATACAAGAGTTGCAATGTTCAACCGCCGGGGTGTTTTCCCGCCCCAGCGCCCCGGCCGCAGCGCGCGCGCGTTCTCCGGAAGTGCGCGTCATTCCCGGTAGTGCGCGCGCGCGCGCGCGGACGCGGGTGAAAAGGTCAAAGGGTGACCTCCAGGTCAGACGGTCCAATGTCCAATGAGACAATGTTGCGGTATCGCTATAGTCAGAGCTTGAGCACAAAAAAAAGGGGGATTCTAGATGAACCTGGGAAAGATGGGCAGTTCCATGTGGACCAATCAGCGGTCGAGAAAAAGAGCCAATCAGCGGTCGAGAAAAAGAACCAATCAGCGATCGAACAATCAGCCAATGGAATTGGGGTATTCACGGTGTGCTTTCGCTGACGTCCGCGCCTACATCTGGGTTCTTGTACACCCGGGTAATGTTTTTCTGGACATGGATGGGTTACCTTTGGCTCCATTCTAGGCCACTGATTGACTAATACGGTGTTCAAAGCCACTTTCATGCATTATGCTCATAGAATGTATAGTCATAATCTATACGTGTTGGACGAGTCTCTTCACTCACCGTATACACGTACCTCAATGAAATGCCCGCTCCAAACCTAGACCAAAGACACGTACTTGGTCTGTAGGCTGATTTCATTGGCTCTCTATTTTTTACTATAGTGCTCTTGCATTCTAAACTTGATGGGTTACATTTTGGCCCCATCCTACACCACTGATTTCAGTTTGACTGAATCTCCACATTGGGCATTGATGCATTAGGAATAAAACACACAAGACAGGGTTTTTTGGTGAGATCTCATTTTTTTTATTCAGTGAACAACAACAACGTGAGAACAACCACGTGAAAACTCAAGCCCAGAACAAGGGGCTTGTAATTAACTGAAGCCCAGAACAAGGGGCTTGTAATTAACTGAAGCCCAGAACAAGGGGCTTGTACATTGAAGCCCAGAACAAGGGGCTTGTCATTAACTTAAGCCCAGAACGGGGCTTGTACATTGAAATGATGGGCGGCCCAGTCATAGACGAGTACATCGCGGTCCTCGGCCTGGGAGTACTCGTCAAACATCTGTACGATAGTAGATAAGGGTCTTCCCCGGCATCGATGGTACAGGTAAAACAAGCAATATTGTCCGCACACGCCACTGGTCAGGCTTTGCAACGTTTGACTGTTCCAACACCACGTCTCTGTGCCTTGATCCATGAAGTCTGTTAAATCGGGATGGAGGGGTGGCAGACCGTACGGGTCAAAGTATTCCCCCTGCTCTTCTGTCAAGTACACGGCCACCCAGTGTTCACCGGGTCGATCCATCGGGTCCGTGTTGAGAACGTAAGCAGCCGGATACATACGGTCTAATGGAAACACATCTCGGGCGAACACCCCTTGAAAGACCCTACGTGTCTCTGGGTCATTCTCCAGCACGGTGGTTATCTGGTCTGTATCCATGTTAGGTGGAGAAGTCACACAGGACGTTGCGCGCCTTGTCCACTTGAATGATGTTGTCAAACTCGGCGTAGCAGATCACATTGACGGTGGTCGCCAGGGCTCGTGCAAAGTGGATTTCCAACCGTAAATTGCCTTGCTTGGCAGGGCCAGCTGATGGTCGTTCTCTAAGGTGGGGGTCAGATCGAAACAGAACAACGTGTATCCGTTCGCGTAGTCCTCCCGACTGATCATATTCCCTTCGTCCTGGTTGATTTGACCGGTGGCTGTAAACAGGCTCTGATAGGCTCGAATGAAATTCCTCCGCCCAAAGTTCGGGGTTAAGGCCGTGGCTGGCACCTGTTGTCCATCCACATGCAGGGCCACAAAATTGATGCCGAAATGTTTAAAGTCAAACGGATTCTCTGGGTAGGCTCCGCTGAAACTGGTATTTTCTACACAGGCCAGGATCAATCGCTTGGGTAGTTCCCCCAGGAACAGGTTTTCTTTGTTGGCGCCCATATTTCCAGCAGGCACAGAGAACACTTTGGTTTGCACACGTCGGATAGGGTACTGGGCTGGTTTTGTTTCCAAGGCTTTCATGTGTCCCAATTGAACGGCTGGATTCGGTTTCACTTTTCGGACATACAGGACTGCGTCTTGGATGACAATCTTATAGTCCGCTACATGCCCCTCTACGTTAGTGGCCATCAAGGCGAAGGTGGGAGGCGCCCGTATCAGTCGGATTTTGATGGGGGTCTTGTTCAAGAGGTACCGGTCTTGCATGAACATGTCTGCATGCAGTCGACCCATCATATCCACCGAGGCACTGTTCGCAGTGAAAGCCTTCCGTTTGTTATATCCCCCATTGTCCGCCGTGTCCATGTGCTCGGCCGTGTCCTTGTAGAATAAAGCGGTTGTCAGCTGAGATTTTTAGCCTCTCGGCCATACGACAACAGTGTCTCGATGTAGGCTCGATAGGGGTACGTGTTGGTGGAGTCACTGATGAGTTTGTCGCTGAGAAAAATATCCACCTGCTGAAACATCGAGTGCAGCCAGAGATTCGTCGGGCCCACCGTTGCTTGGTCAACGAGTCTCGTGCCAGCTCCATTGACCACCTTGGCTTTCACATACAAGTAGGTATGGGCTAAATCCACATAGGCCGTATCCGCATTACTGATGGTGAACTCGATGGGCCCGGTTTCGTTGATGCTGGAGAGCGGGAGATGCTCCACCCATAATCCTTGTTCGACACTGGTTTGTGTGGGCGGCACGGTCCACAAATCAAATTCACTGTTGGTGGAGGGGCAGGACTCGGCGTGGATTAAGGCCATGTTTTAAGAAAAGATATCCCGGGTCTTCTTGGATGTGCGTCGTCGCTGGGTCGGTCGTCGACTGGTGCGTGATCTCGGTGGGGCAGCTCTTTTATTCCCTACGGTGCGTTGTGCTTTGGCCACCAAGACGCCTCCCGCTTCTTTGGCCCGTCGTTTCAAGGCTTGTCGGGGTGCCGTACCCCCCAAGACATCACCGGCCACTTGCAGTCCACTGCGTACCGCTTGTTTGCCGATTGCTTTCACCCCACGCGTCACCAAGGGCAGGAACGTTTTCACAATGCTGCCGAGTATGTTCCCCAGTCCATGTCCTCGTTGCATGCGTGCACCGCTGAAGACCGGAAAGCCACCCCCGGCCTGTTGGGCATAATAGTCGGTATAGCTGCGTGCATCGCACTCGTAAGGTACTTTCATTATGCAAAGTGGGGAGCACGTGCTTGTCGAAAATGAAGTGTCAGCACCACTTTTCCTCGTTCGAATGCCACCGCTCGTCCCGTGTCATCTCTTATATCCACCGTGATCGTGTTGATGTCGGTATGTCGTACGGGCAGGTACATGATATGGTTGAAACTGTGGGTGACTTGATCGCCATACGTCTTTTTAATGGGGACCACCCGTAACAGAGGTGTGTTGATATCGCCCACGATGTGGTTGTCCACCACGTCCGAGTAGACGTAGAGTCCGTACATACCCGACTTCATATCCATCGGCATCTCGCCATGGTGTTGGTTGGGACCAGCGAACGTCTGTAGATCGAAACCCAGCATTTGCTGTAGTGTAGGACTGAGTTTCACATTCACGGTATCGGTGACGGTAAGCTGTGCCTTGTCGTTGTGTACGTTGACATCGAAGAACACGTTTTTCTTGAAGCGCAAGGCTATCAGGCGTGTTGCACTATCCGTCACCCCCCGTAGCGCCTTATCATGCATCAGTCTTGACAGCCCACCCATGAACTCTTTGGGGGTATCGTATTGGCCTTCGGGCAGGGTGAGTCGGGTGTTTTTGCCTTCGTAGGTCACCTCGTACCACACTTCATTGGCTCGCACGTTGTACCACGAGTAAGGGTATTGAATCTCCACGAGGGCACATTCCCAGCGTCCAGGTAAATGTAACGGTTGCGGTAACTGGGTGACGTACTTGGCCACGGTGTTGTCAGGAAACACATCCAGCGAACTGTTACTGGGTAGGGTCAGGTAAGACATGACGACTGAGCTGTCCTGCTGCTGCTGTTGGTTTTAATAGGTCTTCCAGGCCTTGGGCGGTTGTGTCCGGCGTCGTGTTCGTCGCGTTGACTTGCTACGTGTCACGGCTCTGGAGATGTGGGGTGTCCTGATCGGGGGTGGTTTTTTAAAGGTCTGAAAAGAAGGTGCCCGTTGTGATGGTGGTGGAGTTTTGGGGGGTGACTCCGGTTCCCAGTCGGCTTCCCAAGAAGGTTGTGGGGAGAGTCGTGGTGCACGACTCGGCGATTGCTGGGTTTGCTGCATAAAGGCCCAGCGGTGGGGGTTCCCCACCAATTCCTGTGGTACATGCATGTCTTTCAAGCCTTGAGCGAAGACCTCCCATCCTCGAGGATCGGTGTGCGATCTGCGTTGACGCATCAGATCATTCACTAAATCCGTCATGTGGGTGCCGGGGACCACCTGATTCTGTACCAGGAGTTCGCCTTTATCATTCCAAGTCATGTTAGGATTCTGTTTCATCCGTTGTAATACCAGACCAGCTTGTTTCTTGAACGAGGCAGGTACACTCTTCAGCACTTCGTCTTCCACCCACTGTGGGGCTGTGGAGGCTACCTGACCCGGCTGTTGGAGCGGTGCTGAGGTCAGCGGTCTGTCACGTGGTGGTAGTGGTGGTGGTGGTGGTGGTGGTGGTGCTGTTGCTGGGGTAGACAGGGTTTTGTATTGGTCCATGAACGTCATGTACCGTTGAAGCGTCTCATTGTACCGTTGTACCTTCTCACTGTCGCTTAACCCCGGTCTCTGTAAGATCTGTTGCATCTCTCCATCGAGGCTGTTTATGGTCTTCACCGTAGGTGGGACAGGATAGGGTGATTGGAGGTTTTGCAGGAACCGTGGTTCGACGAGGACCATTTTTTTCGTGTGGTTCATTGTCGGCCGAAGAGTCCACCCAATACTGGACCCAACACGGAAGCAGCCAACGGTGCTAAGATGGCCCCGAGAAAGCCGCCTTTCTGTAACACCTTTTTCTTTTGTGTTTGAGGGACCCGCTTGTGGACTAGGGTTCGGAGACCTGTCTTATGCTTGGCCAACTTAGTCTTCTGAGCCGGAGTCAGTGGTACGTTGCCGTTTAACAGGTTGTACCCGATCTCGCACAGACAGCGTACAAGGTCAGGGTCCGCACCGCGTACAATGGTTCGGACTAACTCGGGTGGGGCCGTCTTCAATACACCGAGCGTGGGAGCGTGTTTCCGTACTCGCGCAGACATCCTGTACAACTAATGCTAGAACCCACAACTCTGCCCTTTTTATCCACCTCACAGACAAAGTCAACCCTGCTGTGGTATTCATTCTTTTATTATTCCCCATCATCAAACACACAGACCCCAGCTGGGGGCGCCACTGTGGGTGTGTTTACATTATTTTTGCATGTACACGTGGTGGGTCTCTCCGGGAAAGATGCCGGTCCGTAGTCGAAGGTGGTCGGGGTGGCTTGCTTGAGATCGAAGAGCATATACCCGTGCTGAGGGGTTGTGGCATCTTTGAAGGCTTCCAACGCAAACGGTGTGCGGCCGGGATACATCTGTCTCGCCAGGTGCAGCAGTTGAGTGGTATCTCTCGGGTTTTTGAAGACCACCAGGTAGTGGGCATTTAAGCTGATATTCCGATGTGCTTTGTTTTTACTGAACAGATTCTGCACAATGTAGATGATGCTGAGCCGTCGATGATGGCTGCCTTTGGTAAAGAGTTGGGTGACCCGTGCATCCGTCTCCGCCATGAGATCATCCACAACCACCAAGGTGTCGGGTTCCAAATCAGCCAGGTTGGGTAGGCCTTCCACGAACGTGATGTGGGGCATTGCTGCATACGCTTCCTGCCATTCTCCGTAACACCACACGACTCGGGCAATGGGTGGAGTGATCATGCTGTCGGCGTGTTGAAGGAGCTTCCTGACGAAGTGCGTTTTGCCGGAGCCCGTCGTGTCCTGCGATGACGCAGGTGAAGGGATGCTGCCACCGAGGGTCCATGGTTTGAGGTGTATCCGTTGTCGTGGTAACACGCTCTTGTAAATTTCGTACGAGTGAACTGGAGTGGTGGCGGGTACAACGTCGGTCGTCGTTGTCTGTTTACGTTCAGAGATGGTGCTGGGGGTGGGTACAACGTGGGTGGTCGTCGTCGTTGTCGGTTCACTGTGAGGGATGAAATCCGGTAGGTGTTCAGACGTAGTGGATGTACTTGGTGTAGGTGTAGAGCTCGACGTGGCTTGTACACAGGGTGTGGTGGTGGTGGTGACTGGGCTCGATACGACTGGTGCTCTCTGTAGACCCGTTTCACTGATGGCTGGTGTTCTCAGTTGGTTAAGAAACGTACTGACATAGGCTACGTCGTAAAACACACCTCCGTACAACACACTCAGCAGGGTTAGCAATAGCACCCCACAGCCCACTTGCGCTTTGCGCGTTTTGCGAGACGCTGTCTTCGGAGGCAGCTGCTGTTGGTCCATAGCACTGGGGTCGGACGTGGAATGAAGGAGGACGGCAGTGGTGTCTGGTTTTATAGTCGTTTCACCTGGTTGGCCGCGACCCAGGAAGTGAAGGAACTGGGCCAGCCTTGCCATTTTACGAAATGAAACAGTTTGCCACGTCGACGTTCCGTTTTCAAAATCTGCTCCACCGTGTAGTGGTCTTGCTGTGTTTTTACAACAGGCTGTAATTCCGTGTCGTAAAACGTCCCCAGCAACGTTTCCCCTTGGAGATCTTCCAGTTCATAGACTCACCGCTGTCGGGGTAGGCGCCGTTTAATCAGGAAGTGCTCATCGCTCCAGTTGGGCAAGTAACTTTTCTCGAACTTGCCCTTGACTTTACTGATCCGTACAGGGTCGCCGACCTTGTACACCGCCTTCTTCGTTCGCTGCGATGGCCTGGGGTACAAGACACGCCGGA
>JAVTVY010045974.1:0-20321 GCA_036873755.1 Hanleya hanleyi
CACTCGTGATTCCGTCACGATTTTTTGTCGATTCCGTCACGGACTAGATTTAACCCCTGGGATGATCCAGTCGCGTTTTTCTCACGATGAAAAATATCTTGTCATCCTTGGGTACTGTATGTTAGTAAGAGATGTCATATAAGAATAGTCAGATTGAAACAGAGCAGCAAAGAAATAGACAAGCAACACTAGTCAAGAGTCATGTCCGTTTCAGGTGATTCCGTCACGAACATTTCGAAGCATGATTTACTGAAAATGCTGGATCTGCTGTAGATTTTTCATGGATCCGTAAACAGATGTCATATAGAATAGCAAACGAAACTTGAAACTACATGGGTATGACCACGGAACTTCCGAGTACATGACTTTGAATAAAGAAAAAGTCTTCCCAACGGTGATTCCGTCACGGTGGAATTCATGATCTGTGAATCCGATCACCAACCTAGCCGGACAATCTGTCAAAAATTATCCGTCGTCTGGGTAAGGTTGAAGGGTAATCGGAAGCTCGGACTGTGATACAGGCAAAAACAGTTGATGTTGTAGTCTAGAAAAATAACTGGCATGCACTCTATGGAGAAGGGCCTCGTGAGGCACAAAGTGCAATTTTTTGTTGTTGTTTATCTGCAAATCCGCTCAACTCGATGGGTATCTTTCATTTGTTCTCACAGTTGCCTGGCCTGTGTGATATTGGGTGGTCGAAGTCTACGTATAGTTTTTTTCAATAAATTATGGAAATTAATATAAACATATATTTTTTTAAATAGATTTTTTTTATAAGTGTATTTCTCTTTCATCTTTGGCTCAATTAAAGTCATTCTCTAAAATGTGAAGCCGAGTTAATACAGTTTTTAATTATCTACCAAACCGTCCTCTATGACATAGAATAAAAGAGAAGTTGGTAATAGAACCGCTCAACACAGTCATTTCTAAACATCACGTTTTACATAAGTATTTTTACTTACTCTGTACAAGCTGAGGGCATTTTTGTGGCTTTTGAAAATTTTGAGATTTTTGCGAGTCTGTCCATATTTAACTAAGCGACGTCCAAGCGAGCTAATGTACGCGCGTCATATTCATATCAAGTATGGTGCGGCTTGTGTTCAATGAGGCTTGGAATGTTTATACAATTAATTTTCTTCTCACTGTTACACAATAAATATTTGCTGCGTGGAATCCAGTCATTTGTTCCATGGGGGCAATATTCTCATCAGCCATCACCATTCAATGTGAATGTGATACATGTACAAGTCCATGGTCATTGATACAGTAAGGTGAAGGCGAAGGTGACCTGTAACACCAGTATACAAAATTATACCGAGCGCATTGAATCTCATCATATGATGTTGAGACAGATCAGAACGAAGTGTCGGTAAAATCAGGTGTGTTTTGAAGAGCATTCTCTCATCAATGATGATGCTATACTGTACACATACAAAATATGAAGTGTTGCTGTGTTGGGCCTATAGCACAAAATCACAAGCAAGTTGGTACAACTAGGCACACAGGGTCTCATTTCTGTCGCTAACGTGTTGATTTGGGTGAGGGGATCCTCTCATTGGGAGGTGTGGGTGGGATGGGGCCTAATGTCTCAAGCACTTTTCCAAGTTTTCCATCAATATACTCTATTCCATACCCCAATATTTCAAGCACGTCAAATCAAACAAAAATTATTTGCTGGGGATGTGACTTTCACACCCCTGTCTGGACATGCTAGTGAGGAACCCTCAATCCCAGATTAATTACCATTGATGAAGCTAACGTCCAACAAATGCAAAATTGAGCTTGGCATCCGGTCGTATGTTATTCAGTGATGTATTGCGCTACGGACCCTGTTGCCTCGACGGAGGTCTTTGCGCTCATCCAGCGCTTGTTATTCATGGCGGCCCTTTTTCTCAAGAAATGGCCATTTAGTCTGCCATTTCTGTATTTTATTCATGACGGCCCATTTTCTCAATTTAATGAAGGTCCAATAGGGCGCAAAGGTAATAATAAGTGCGCCATGGAGATGTTCGAGTTACCACCAGGGAAATGTATTTGTTGTCGGCATAGCGGTGAGGGAAGGGAGACGCTATGAATCTTAGCTAACTGCCCTGTGGAGATATCACACACAGATATCAGACATATTTTTGAGAAATATGGTAAAAGTTCATGACATTTCTCAAGAGTACTATGCTTTTGACAGAGATTTCAAAACTTGGAGTGGGAAGGTGTGGATTGCAAGCGTCTAATCCGTCATCCATAATTCAGCCGTCGTCCATTAGAGAATATCCGCGTCCATAATCCAAAGACCTATTCTATATAACAGTATTAGCACCAAATTCAAAAAGACAATCATAGTATACATAAACATAGGCTTGTTTCCTGCAAGAGAGAAGCGGTCAACAGTTTTCAATGATATCAAATCCGTATCGCTGATCAGTATTCCTAATCCATAATATTCGTTGTAAAGTCGTCATCTAAAGAATGATGCACCTCAGTCACGCTTTGATTGCGGCCGTTCATATGAGTACCATGAGGATCTTGAAGTACATGGGTTCACACGGCCCCTAGCCCCGGGTTAAGCGGAATTAGACACAAGTTACGAAACGTAGCGCCATAGATCTTGCACGCTACGTTCGTATTTTTTTATCGGCATGCGATATGTATCGCCAAATTTGAGAAACTTTGAGTGGAGGCGCTTGATGGAATAGCCCTGTTTTATAAGTTTCTGTAACAATGTTTTGTGACGTTGATTAAAATCGTCACATTTAACACAGGATCTAGCAAATGCTACTATACGCCATATGCAGGTCCCACTGGAATATTACTGTCCAGAAAGGGATAGTTTACGATATCGAAATTGTAATCATCTCTTTTGTCATAAAGTCGACGAGAGAGAATGCCCACTTCATTTTTATAGAGATATAGATCTAAATATGATGTGCCTGCAGGGCTGTCTGTAGTTTCCTTCAAATCCAGTGAAGGTGGATATATATCCTTCACTGCGTCATTTATATAGCGATTATCCACAGCGAGAAGATCGTCTATATAGCGTTTGGTGAATGAGAAGGAACGGACTTTGAATGGATCGGTATCAAAACCACCCTTCCCTCCACAGTTATGCTCGGAGAATTCAGAGTTCCTGTTTGGTACAAAGATCAGGTTAAAGCCTGTTCCACCTGCGGAGATAAAAATCACAAGTTTTGGGATTGCCCATTTAAGAATAAATGCCTGAGTTATGGACAGCCAGGCCACAAATGAAAGCATCCAAGGCTGCTAAAAAACAGGGAAGGAATTGGTCCTGTTCAATATATTTCCGATGTGTCTCCCGTTGCATACGTGGTATGAATTTGTGAATCGTAGCTCTAATTCTTGAAGAGACTTCATCAATACTGTAAAGAATATAATTCATTGTGCCCTCACAACGAATCATTCGATATTTTTACCAATAGAAATGTTTTCCGCCAAAAGGCCAAATCTATATTATATGGATAAAGTTTGTACTTGGCCATTAAACAGACGACATGTAACAACTGTTTTTTCGTAACTCACCATGTCTGTTTGATGTACATATTACTACCCACGCCTAGAATTTGCACGTATATTTAAGTGGGCTAGTCGGTATTGTATGGTATATATTTATTGTTTTATTTTATTTATTGATTTTTTTTTTATATTCTTATGTGTGTGAGTAAATGTATGTGTGTTGTTATCAGACCTGTAACTGGGCCCTAGGCCTGTTGGATTCTGAAGTGAATAAACTATACCATAAACCAAAGAAAGTCTAGGCAAATGAGAGTTGTGTATGTGGTACCAGTGGACGATGGAAACAATTTTGTCGAGGCGTTAAATTGCTATCACAATTGTTTGACGATCCAATGGAATTACCGTTCCCCGATAAAGAACACAACACCGAAGATTAAAAATTGTATATTATCTGAACTAGACAAGATAACATTTTGGTAGTAAACCTACAATATTGCCGAGGTCGGTGTCCGCATCGTAGTGGACATTGTTGCCCAGGATGCATAGCGGCATTCATTCATGGTTTATGTATTTATGCACACTGCAAGCTGCAGTCAAAGCTCAATGACATTGACATGTACAAGAATAAGGTCACTGAATCTGATTCATATTCATTTATTTGTGTGGCAATTGACAACCAGAAAATACTATAAGTATCCTAGAGGTCTTCTTCAAGATTACACGTATGCCTACCGGTACATCGAATAATTATTTTAAAATCACATTCAGCAATTGCACACAGCAAAAATACCCTTACGTTACTAAAAAATTCAAATCACAGACACAGAAAACCATTATTAAAATCAAGAATTAATTTTACCTCCACTGCCTGGCCCAAACGGAAAATTAGTAGGGTATATATATCCCACCTGGGATATTAAATCAAAGTTTGGATATTGAAATATATCCTAATTGGGATATTTTCACCGATTTTCATACTAAACGGCAATATCGAATTTCGGCATCTAAACTACAAAAACAAGATAGAAACTACTTCACAAAACTGCCAATACGATTGTATAATTTTGCTGACCTTTTCTCGCCGACATTATTCTCTGTGCAATTGCAATTACGTGCAATACTTTTTGATGTTGTTGTTGCAGTATACTTCCCATCACTAACCACTGTTGTATGTCTTTATACGAACAGGAGAACTAGCAAAATATGCCAGCTTGAAAATATGGAAGTATGAAAAAAATATCCAAATTTGGATATTTTATCCCAATTGGGATATACATCTCAGTTAGTCCTTTTCCCTGACCTGTTCAACGAGCTGTCATTACAGATATGGTAAGAATCAAGAACATTACTTTTGCTAGATGACAAATGATGCTAGACGATAAGATCAGTCAATTTGAAAATTGCAGTAAAAGGATGCTTTCGCTTGATGAAATAAATCAAGTTTTCCTTGCAAGAAATGTTTTCAAACTTAGCGCACAAAACGGCGGCTTTCAGACATGCCATGTGCTTCAATCATGCAGTAGCGCGGAAATTTGCAACATTCATTTATTTGACAATATTAATAAGTGTGCGCCGGGAAACAAGTAATCAATTAAGTGACGGGTATAAAACGTTTTACACACCTCGATCTGTCAGAATGCCACACTCGCACAGTGTCAAAACTCTCCAGTCGACTGATGGAGCGAAAACGAAACTGCCTCCTCCTCTCTCCTTTTCAAACTCTCTCACCGGGACTGCACTATAATTTCGTCAATCCGGTGTATTTCATTGGCTATCAGAGCCGAAGATGAAGTCGGCATATTCCGTGACTACGACTTGTGCCATATTGACCAGTTTACAGACAAAACACGATCTTTCGAAGAAAATCTCAAAAGATATCAGCAGGGGTGTTTAGCAGAAAACGAAACCGACATATTCTTCAATATCTGCGCCTAGAAACGGTTCGTCGTGGGATTAATCCAGCAAAATTATTCGAAACTAGGTCGAACTACTTCATATCGCGTTCAATAAACGGAGTGACGCGGAAGTTTCAGTCATTCTCTCATTTTGCGCAGCGGTGTTGTAATGAAAACCATATCGCTTAGATAGATGGCACATCTGAAATTACCCATAAGCCAGTTCACCTAGCATCGCAAGAAACAGGGAAACTTCCCTGTTTAAAAACGGGAATGTAAAACTCGTGAAAACTCAGAAGGTCTGACTGACAGAAAAAAACCCCGGACTGCCTCACAATATGTGACTGAAATTCAATTCAATAGAGAGAAGAAATCTCCCGTTACGGAAAAGTCCGAAGTTGCGGAGAGCTCTGTCACAATGAGCGCACAGGAAGTCGAGCAACCTGAAAGCGTTGGTTATAGCATTTCGTCAAATGTAGGACCGGATGGCAAGACCTCAGAGAGGAATTCTAAGCTTAGACAAAGGAAAACTAAAAAGAGCACAGAGGAATTAGAAAATACACCCAACAGCTCAAACAGATTTTCAGCTCTCTCTGAGGAGGATGATGTTGATAATTCCTTTGATATTCCTGGTCCACCCCCAAGAGGAATAGGGTAGATGAAAGTCCGGAAAGTTTACTTCATAATCAGCCGTCTAAAGACAATTGAGTATGAGAGGATTGTAGATCCAGAAACACTTCAAATTGTTGGTTCTCTGTCCGGGGAGGAGAACGACAGCGTTGTCAACAACAGTCAAAATGCCCATCAATGATGCTACTGCACTTGATGTAGGCGGCAGTCGTAGTGAACATTCACCTGTGCGTTCGGATGCTGTTGTCTAAACCGAGCTCACCACAGATGATGCTAGAAATAAGCTACCCTTGGTAGATAGGAAAGGAGGCGAAGATGAAAACATTAGTTCTACATCTGTACATTCTAGTGGTAACTCGAACTTCACCCCAGACGATAATGTGAGTGCTAAGCTCACCACAGATGATGTTAGAAATGAGCTACCCTCAGTAGATGCACCTGTGCATTCTGGTGGTGACTTGAACTTCACCCCAGATGAAAATGTGGTTGCTGAGCTCAACAGAGATGATGCTAGAAATGAACTGCCCTCAGTGGACGAAGGAGGTGAAGATGAAGACGTTGGTTTTATTTCTGAAACGGATACACCTGTGAACTTCGCTCCCGATGATGAAGTGTTCGAGGAGCTAACTAGTGATGAAGCTAGCAATGAGATTAGCAATGAGATACTCATGGAAGATGAAAAACAAGGTGAAGGGGCAGTTGATAACTCCATTCTCAAAAACAAATACACCTATAAACCTCTCCTCAGACAAAAACACGGTCGTTGTGCACATGGATCAATCTTGTGATAATAAGCGACCCGGCAAGACTTCCTTATACACGAGGTCGAAAAGAAATGTGAACAGAAGAGAGAACAAGATTTATGGAAATAAAGACAAAGATATACAGCAGTTGCGAAAAGAGCAGAAAAAAGAACAGAAAAGCCAGAGGAGAAGACCTTTAATTAAACGTTCATAATGGCTAAGTTGACACAGGAGGCTGAAAGAGCCCACCCTGCTGGGCCAAACAGCCAGGTTGAGTGGGAGATGGCCCAGTCCAGCCCCCCTACCCGACGACCAGCACAGCAGAGTGGGAGTGGCGATGAAGACCAAGAGTTACAATTATAAACAAACCTACAGCAGAATCACAAGATAGTAGGCCAGGATAACATCAGAGGTAAGATTATTCCCAGTCAAGCTTTTGCACTAAGTTACGGTAATTTGAGTCAATAGTTTCAAGTTCCATCTTTGCAATAGCTATCTCAAAGAATCTTAGACTGCAGTCCCTGGGAATGACATTTAGAAGACCGGAGACAATAAAAATTGATCTGGTAGTCTTGATATCTTCTTTGACTGGCCATTTAAAAACTTTGCTGGAAACTTGAACCATATAATTGATTGTAGCCTCATCGCGAGATGAAACAGATACAATTTTCCCTAGATACCAAACATCCTCGAACCCAATCGCGATAAAACAGTTACACGTGGATTCTGCGAATTGTAGTTGTTCATGTGGTCGATTTTCTGACACGGTTTTGATTGTTTTCTTTGCTTTCGCTACAATTGTTTTAGCAGTTTTGACACCTTTTCTCCCCGTTCTAGTACGTGAAGGAGCACCAAGTGTAACTGTCGTGTTGGAAGACTTGTAAGTACGTAGGAGTCTCGTACGCTCAACTGGATCTCGAAGTGTTGGAATTTTGGTCCGAATCAAAGGTGAGTCTGTGGAATTTCTAGAGACAGAAGCAAGAATGGCCAGGAAGTTTTTCTGTAGTTCTTCCAGCGGTTTTAGTTTCCCTTGTCGAGAAAAGCACCAAAGGTTCTTATCACTGACAAGATGCCGACAAATTGATTTCTGGCGGGAAATTTGATCTTTCACAGCTTGGAGTTTGTTTGTTATTTGACAATTTTCTCAAGGCCTCGTCCATGTCTCCTTTCATTTTCCATGGTCCCCCAATTTCACCTATCCTTGTTTGTAGCTGTCGTTCCCGTTCTGTAACTTTGTGTTTTAACTCCTCCTTCTTAAATTTGTTTTCCTCCATTATCTTTTGCCTCAATTTTCTAATAGTTTTAATTTTGTCCTAATTTTTCGTTCTCCTTTGTGAAGGCCATATTTATTGCCTTCTGAATAACTTTTATCCTTTCATCTGGAAACAGATCTTTTAGGTACTTAGCCGTTCGATTATTACGAAATGTCAAGCTTGATGAATGACTTGCTGTAATTTTCTGTGGGGCCCGATTTACATCCCTGCCCACGTCATTGAAGTCTTCTTCTCCAATTCTATTGGATGTAGGGCATGATGCCGTTTCCTGCAAAACTTGTGGTGATGGATTGAAGAAAACCCCTCCAGGTAGCTGATCTTTCAGTTGCTGCTGACGAGTTGCTCTGCTTCAAAACATATTATCACCAAACAGTCCTTGGTTAACGAGTCAATATTTGCATCATACTCGGACTCAAACAGGCAATTGCGGACATCATTATATTTATTGTATTTTCTGTTGTTTTTCAGATCCACTTCTCGAAATATAGATCCACTTCTCGAAATATTGATCTCCCTTGGAGAAGTGGAGTTGCATCGACAGCAAGCTCCTTCAGAGAAACTTTTAAAGTCAACCACTTGTCGTCAAGACTTAATATATGTGCCTCCTTCTCCTTTTCTAATAAAATCCAGAGTGGAATGGTGACCAACTGTGCAAACATTCCTAAGGCGCGTGTTGCAGTTTGACAGGTTGGTGATAAAACACTTTCTTTAATACAAAGCAACAACCGATTTTCATTGATATTGTAGTCACTTAAAAATCTGTGCAACTGATTTCTATGGTAAAAACAGATCCTCCATCTGTGAACAGAACATTGAAGCGGTGGTGGAGAAAAGAGTCAATGTGATCTTCTTCACTTGCCAGGAAATCCTCCCAGTTTGTGGCACAACCAGTCTCCTGACTACCTGTTCTTGCCATAACTTGCGAGATCTCAAAAACGCCACAATACAGGGTATGTAGTTTCACAATTTTATCCTGTTCAGGCTTAGTTAATTTGGAATAATTTTGAAGATGTTTTTCAAATACCATATGTCTGGCTTCTTCAAAACATTCAACAAACTTATTGTTCACCACACTTCTATCTGTTATTGTATTTTTTAGTTGCAAGAAGACTAGTTGTTAACTTATGTCATTGTAAGTTTTTGCTTCACCGGTTACCATCTCCTCAATGCCAAGGCAGTAACTCTCGCCACCTGTCAACGACAACTGGAAACTTCCATACTCCCGAATGTTTTCTTCGTACCATCAAGATGCAGGGTGGAGTCCCTGGCTGCTCTGATGAACTCAGCAATTTGATACTGACTTACAATCTGAGATTCTGTTTGAACTTGACCCGAGAAGCCCTTAGAAGGTAGACTTTCAATGTTTTTTGTCTGTTAACCCAGTAATGACGGCATTGACAACCTTTGAAACTTTCCCAACAGACACCCCCTAGTGACAGCAGTTCCATCCACAATGCCCGCACGTTATCATTGTATTGTTTCCCTTTTGTTCGTATCACATTTTGAATTTTTGTTTTCAAATTTACATCTTCAGTTTGTACAAGCTGTGAAATCATCATTTTCACACCTCAGTTTTGCGCGTTGCCACTCTGGAGATCGTCCACAGTGGTCTTCAACTTTGCTATTTTGTTAGCTTTATCAGTGCAATGACAACACACCTCTACAGACAGTTTTCTCTTCACAACTTTACTTTTCCATTTTGATTTAAGTTGAACTGCATTCTTCTTAGCTGCTTCCAAGTTATTAAGTGTTAACTGCAAACTTTCAATTTCTTGTTTCGCTTCATTTATTTTCAGTCTTGCTTCCTCGTGGCGTTGATCTCTTCTGTAAACATTTTTCGTTGAATATCTCCCAATTTTTGATTGCATATCAGTTAATTTGTTTTCATTTTTATTGATTTTCACATTTAGTTCATAAAGCTCCGCATCCTTCATGTTCAACTGCTTATCAAGTTGATCGATAACTGAGATTTTTGTCTTGAGCGTGACTTCAAAGTCGCATTTGCACAAAGCTGCCCTAATGTTGGGGAAAATATAACATACTTCTGCTGTCATCCCTTGGTGTATGTACAATGTCGATGATTGGCGATGGTGTATCGTATAGTGTCTGTAAATACTTAAGTTGTTGAGCGAAGTTTTGATTTGTTCTTTGTGATACGCTTTATTTCTTGTTCCAAGTTTTTGTGCATGGAGTTGTCGCAGTTGCCAAAATACGCTGAATCCAGACTGCCAAGCTTCTGGATGTAGATCTTGTCACATCTTTTAATTTTGCCAATTCCAGTACCATACCATATGTTAAGCAAAAGGGTTGTGGTACTACATCTGTGCTATGTAGTAACCAATCAGTGGTTATACCGACAGATTTCAAAATAGGTGATATGTCCGCAGTTTTCGAAGTGAAACATCCAGGAACTTTAGTAATATCTTCACATGTCCCTTTTTCAGCTCTGACAACAAAACGCTGGATGACTCGAATAAAATTGGATAAAACTCAACTGGGAAATAATATGAATTACAAGCGTCTAGTCCGTCATTTATAATCCAGCCGTCGTCCATTACAGAATATCCGCGTCCATAATCCAAAGACCTATTCCATTTTCCACATAACAGTATTAGCACCAAATTCAAAAAGACAATCATAGTATACATAAACATAGGCTTGTTTTCAGCAAGAGAGAAGCGGTCAACAGTTTTCAATGATGCCGGCAAGACATCATGATGTTCCAAAAATATCAAATCCGTATCGCTGATCAGTATTCTTAATCCATAATATTCGTTATAGAGTCGTCATCTGATGGTGAATGTTAGACCAGGATTTGCATCTATTTCTTCTATGAGCAGATGAAAGAATGCTTCTGTCTGCACTTTTCCTACCAACGAAGACTCTATAATAAAAGATATTGGAGAACATAAATAGCATCAAATGTATTATTCTTAGTATTAATATGTAACAGAACATGACAACATTATCAAATGTATGGAATATCTGTCTTTACAAATCCGTGTGTAACATGTGAATTTCAAATTGTTGAATCACACCAGCAGGACCTGATTCTCAGCAGTACCTGATTCTCAACAAGATTTAACATGCAGCTGGAAATAAATGTTTGTTGAGTTAAATGTACTTTAAATACGTACTTCTAATGATCAAGTATTTTTTTCATTCTCAATGCGAAGGACAGGAGAACATTTGGGAAATATATTCATCAATGCATCAAGGCAATATGACATGTACCAGTATGGCCTGTACCAGGTACGTGTATATGATACGAATACCTACCACTAACTGGTCGCAAATGAGCCAGATCCTCAATAAGCTGAATGCGCCAAAATATCACGACACTCTTGTAAAAGTTGATCGTCACGGGCGGTGTGCAAAAATGACGTCATCCAGTTCGATATTCCAACAATAGAGGGGATTTCCCGTCGAATGATGGGTGCCTCTACGAACTCCTGTCCGACAATCCAGTGTAAAACTACGAGTGAATGTCACATATCTCCCCAAACACGAGTACCGCGAACGCTGCACATGGAAAACCGTTAGCAGTTAGAAACATCGACTTTATTTTTGCCTTTCACCAAGTACATATTCGTGTGCAATTACTTGTCATCTTTTGTTTATTCTTCGTCCCAGTTATATCAGATTTCTTTTGCACTGAACAACAAAACCATTAGTTACAAATTAGTATTCATCACTTTTTGATGGGTTCGTCAGCTACGACGGCGGCCATATTGGATTCCACTGAACTCCCTGAAACTAGCCTTAAAAATAGCCAAACTGGTGTATTTAATATACCCAAAACGGCTCGTTCAAACTGCTTCTGATATACATGATGAAGGGGAACAACTCAAGAAAATGTGAATCGGGTAGAAAAAGTTCAAACATGCACAACTACTGTATGGCGACAATAATGTGTATTGAATCGTCAATTGAATTCATCATAAATCCTGATACTATACATGCAGTTGCACTCACAAGGAAGTTGGTAAAAACTAGCCTTAAAAATAGCTAATATCTACACAATAGCTCGTTTAAAATATTTCCGATAAACATGATCAAGGGAAACAACCCAGAAAAAGTTCTATACATGCAGTGGTGACAATAATGTGTATTAAATCGCCAACTGAATTCATTATAAATCCTGAGACTACATGTAGTTGCGCTCACAAGAAAGTTGGTGAAAACTAGCCTTAAAAATAGCCAAACTGGCGTATTTAATATCTTCGAAATAGGTCGTTTAAACTGCTACATGGTTGAAGGTATTGCCCAACGAAACTGGCGTGTTGATTAAATAACGGGTCAATGATTGCCACAAAACTGTATGTTTATTGTCGTAAAAGTCCACTTAATTATTTTGATTCTAATCGATTAATTTTGTCACTATTAGGAATATTATGTTAAACTACTTCCAGAGATGTAAATATTGACTAATATTGTGTCGTAAATATAAGAAAAATGACGCCTGGCGTGGAATTGTCTGATGTTGAGTTCTGTTAATGCGTAACGTCATGACGTTGTTCACGGGGTGCTCGTCAGTGTGGAATCTTTGAGTGACGTCAAAACGCCGAAAAGACATGATGATCTGAATCATCCTTATTTTGTTGTCCGTGCATAGCAAGCAGTTAAAATCCTTGGGCATTAACTTTAAGACAAACATCTCAGAAAAATGTGAATCAGGTCGAGAAAATTCTGTGCATGCACAACTACAGTATGATGACAATAATGTGGATTAAATCGTCAATTGAATTCATCATAAATCCTGAGACTACATGTAGTTGCGTTCACAAGAAAACTGGTGCCATAGAACAACCATATACATATCTACACATGATGTTGATCATGTGTATCTAATTAAAAAAGAATCCATCGATAACTCTTGGACTAGATCCACGCGCAAGAAAAGGTTGTAGACAGATGGAAAATGAAAACCATCAAACGTCCCGTTAAACTTTCCTGACAAAAAATATCTTAGGTTAAAGCCCATACTTATTTACATCTATACCTGTCTGAAGAGAATCCAGGACAAAAGACCCATGGGACAAAAGCCTGTGGACAAAAACAGCGCCGGACAAAAGCCCCATCGGTCAAAAACCCCATGTGATCATTTTAATATCCATAACAATAATGTATGGTAAACATTCAAATAAATGATCACAGGAAGTGCCCATTAAAAGGGCCATACCCCCAAAATGGAGAGTCCCTGCCATTTGTTCTTACCGTCAAATTGAAGACCTAAGATGTCTTACCAAAATATGTCAATTACAGCTGGATATATAGAGAATTGTTTCAGATACTGTATGAACCATATTCCTGTGATCGAATTATTAGAATGTTTACTGCGTATACTACAAAAGGGTTTGTGGGGTTTACATAGGAGCCTGGACAAATATATATATATGTTATTCACTAAGGTTTGAGGAACAAAGGGTCATAACTCTTCAAAATATAACCGATACGCAAAGAAACTTCACGCTGCACAACTACAGGGCACTGACCACATATCATGCAAATTTCAGAATTGTCCATACAATATTAACCGAGATCCAGCCCGCACAAATCCCAATTCACGGAGATTTCAGGAACAAAGGGTCATAACTCTTCAAACTATAAGCGAAACGCGGAGAAACTTTACGGTGCACAACTATGGGGCACGGACCATATATGATGCGAATTTCATACTTGTCCATACAATACTAACGGAGATCCAGCCCGGATAAGTCTCAATTCACAAAGATTTCAAGAACAAAGGGCCATAACTCTTGAAAATATAACACTCAGGAAGGGCTCAGTTCGCACTTCTGATTTGGTCTTTATTTCTTCGCGGAACTTCAACCAGGCTTTAACTTCCAGATCCGCAAGGTCTGTTCCCTTGAACAACATAAGAAAATGGGGGAGAGTGTGTCAGTATTGTGCCAATTTGCAACTCCTATTTGGATAGCTTCAAATTTAACTAAGCAAATAGGGAGAAAGATCAGACACATGGATGAGTGTGTAAAATGTATGTTTAATGCCTCTTAAGGGCTGTTCCAGGGAAATGTACATGGGGGGGGAACAGCACCCCAACAATCCATGTAATTTTTTACCATATGTCCAATGTTAAAAACCTGTAAATAGGCAACAGCCCATACGGCAGTTATATAAACCCCCCTTCCCCTTTTTGGAACAGCCTAATAACTTGCACTACGATATTCTCTTGATACTGCGCATATAAATTTATATTTAAGCAGGTGCAGAATATACTTAAAATAATTGAAAATTTAAATTTTTGACATGGATTTTGTCACATATTCTACCAATTTAACATAATACCAAAGTCAGTTTTGCAGATCATTTCTCTCAATAAATTCTAAAAGATATTTTGTCTGAATTATTAGAGGGATTACCATGAGGCAGGATAATTACAAAATTGTGTAGTTTCATCATACCCCAGACTACAAAACCTGTCGCTCGAGTCCATTATGACCAGTTTGACCAGGGATTAAAAAGCTGTGATTAGATACAAAGAACATGAAGCAAAAATAGGTGGTATTACTTAAAGTACTGGATTTCCACATAAAGTGAGCATATCACTTCATCTTCTCCGTCTGAGGTCGGATCAACAAGTAACAGCTCATCCAGTTTGGTCATCAGTCCTGCATAGTTGGCTTCCAGGTCTATAGCTTTATCCTGTGTCAAGACCTGGTACTCCAAAATTATCTGCAGAAGGAAGTATATCAAGAAATCACCCGTAAAACAACTGAATTGGTATAATTTCTATTCTTGCGCTATAATGAACAAAGTGAATTATCAGATTTTGTTTTGTTTTTGTCCTTTAGATTACCAACATTAACTACATGCAGATATGCTGCTTCTTCGAGTGTGATATCCCTAAGGAGTCCTTGATACGTGTATTTGATTTGATTTTAATAATAAAAACAACAATGTATCCGGATTAACTGGCTATCTTGACATCCCACAATAAGACCTCCAGCTGCCTCATAACAAAGACAATATGTAGGATTCCAAACAAAAGTAGAACATTTGAGGGTAGTATGATGTTTTTCATCCATAGGTAACAATAGTCCAAGGGGCTTCAATATATGCCCATACATTTGAAATTACACTGGTCCAAATTTCAAGGTTGTTTAATTGCCTTGGTAGCTAGCAATCCAGAGAAAGATCTAAGATTTTGTGCGTAACATAACGTAACATTCATGACAACTTATATTGAATGATAAACTAAAAGGGGCTTAACTCTTGGTAACTATGTGACCTTGAAACAGGAGCCGAGAGCTCACATATCCCACACTGAAATCGAGAAAAATCCAACACAAGAAAATATTAATTTTCCTTCGCATAGATTCCCAAATAGAGAAAAAATTTCACGAAGGAAGAAAAATATGAAAAAGTGATGAACCTTTGTTCTTGGGTTAATAAGAAGATATGAAGTTCAAAAAGGTCCACTACCCCAGTTAAAATAGTAAATGCATAGTATTTATTTCACAACAGTTCAACTGAATGTAGCTGTTCATACATGTATCCAAAAGAAGAGAACTCCACAGGACAAATGCCATATACATGTAGGGAAGACAACTCTGAATAGTCCAACCTACCAATAGTCTGTTAAACTGGATTGTGTCCTTGACCTTTGACCTCAAAATGAATGGGGTATCTTTTTTACCCTTCGAGTAAGGTATACTCAATGATTGGTACCAATCCATACCTTGAAACTGGGAATATCGCAGAGAAAACTAACTTTAATGGATGGATAGACGGATAGATGGACAGAATTCGCTATCGGATTATACGACCTTATTTCAGCGACCCGGCCATTTTGTCATAGCTGGGCCTGGGTTACTGTAGACGAAAACTGAATTGAAAGTTCCAAATGCAGTCACCACAGCCGTACGGGAGTTAACACACAAGTGAACATCAGAGATTTTTGCAGAGAACTTTTTCGATGGTCGTGAAGTTCACTGAAAGTGAGGACATGCGACAACTAGCGGAAATTGATCATTCCGCAATCTTTGCACCTAAAAGTGTCAAATTATAAGCCCCAACGAGCTATTTAAGCTACATGCAATAATCCCAAACTGATAATTTGACCCTTTAACTACCATACGAAAATAACCGACGAATGTGGCAGGGTAGCCGCTGGGACCATCAGCATATATCGTCATTCATTAGGTTCAGTTGGGGCCAAATTAGATATCAAACGAGCGAAAAATAGCTCTCTTCGAAAAACGTTTGAAACTGAAACTGTTCTGTGTGAAAGATCTTGTCAATCAACAAGCAGAAAGGTGCTTTTGATTGATCACATTGTATCAGCAGGACAGTTTGCTCTAATTTATAATAATCATCGCACATGATTGAGGCAATCTCCAAAATTTACACAGCGACCGTGAAAACCCAGCCCCATCAGCCTGCTGCATCCAGAAGAGGATGTACGCGCCCCCTGGTGACAAATTATAGGCTGACATCTCGGCCAACAAACGAACTCTAATCCAGGGGAACTAATCCTTCTCGATCACTGCGAAGAATAAAATAATATAATTATTACGTGTAATACAGGCACCAAAAACAATAGAAAACTCAATAAAACTCTATTTCAGTGCTAGATTCTATCATACTTTATGATGACCGATGGTTCGTACTCACTCTGATATTGTCAGATCTCCATCGGCCATTAATTCGAAATAGTAGGCCGGCTATTTTCAATTAGCTGGCCGAGTGCAAATTGGGAAATTTCCGAAAATTCCACAGCAAAGACTCAATGGAAGTAAAATTGGAGATTCCTGTGCTATTCAGCTGACCTTGATTAACCAATAATGAACTAGCTAGGCTATATTCTTGTTCTAAGTAGTAAACTGAGGTGGCTTTCCTTCCACGATCCCCTTGCTCCACCAACACATGCAGAAGCAGACGCTCACAAAAAAAACACGTGACTTTATTAGCCAATCAATATACAGAGGGCGCTGTTAATTTGCCCGCGAATGTGACTGACTTAAAGACATGTTTAGCTGAAACATGTCTGCATCATCCGCCGGTCAGTATTAGTCGTGTTCAACAGCTCCACGTCAGAGGTTTATTCAACATGTGTAAAAGCTAAACGGGTCTCAAAATTCAAATTTAACTTGTAGGAAATTGTGCACTGTAGGTCTTCCATTCAAAGCCCGTTCCGTCTCATTCACCAAACGCTATATAGACGATCTTCTCGCTGTGGATAATCGCTATATAAATGACGCAGTGAAGGATATATATCCACCTTCACTGGATTTGAAGGAAACTACAGATAGCCCTACAGCCACATCATATTTAGATCTATATCTCTATAAAAATGAAGCGGGCATTCTTTCTCGTCGACTTTATGACAAAAGAGATGATTACAATTTCGACATCGTAAACTATCCCTTTCTGGACAGTAATATTCCAGTGGGACCTGCATATGGCGTATACTTATCTCGCTTAGTAGCATTTGCTAGATCCTGTGTTAAATGTGACGATTTTAATCAACGTCACAAAACATTGTTACAGAAATTTATAAAACAGGGCTATTCCACCAAACGCCTCCACTCAAAGTTTCTCAAATTTGGCGATACATATCGCATGCTGATAAGAAAATACGAACGTAGCGTGCAAGATCTATGGCGCTACGTTTCGTAACTTGTGTCTAATTCCGCTTAACCCGGGGCTAGGGGTCGTATGAACCCATGTACTTCAAGATCCTCATGGTACTCATATGAACAGGCACAATCGAAGCGTGACTGAGATACATCATTCTTTAGATGACGACTTTACAACGAATATTATGGATTAAGAATACTGATCAGCGATACGGATTTGATATTTTTGGAACATCATGATGCCTTGCCGGCATTGAAAACTGTTGACCGCTTCTCTCTTGCAGGAAACAAGCCTATGTTTATGTATACTATGATTGTCTTTTGAATTTGGTGCTAATACTGTTATGTGGAATATGGAATAGGTCTTTGGATTATGGACGCGGATATTCTCTAATGGACGACGGCTGAATTATGGATGACGGACTAGATGCTTGTAATTCAATTGTGACATGAAACACAATGAAGCTAAATACGTTTAGCGAAATGACACTTTATAAAACACGTTTATGTGTGTAACGGGTCAATTCATGTTTAAAAGCTCCACGCCGAAATTACAGTGTAGCAGCTGAAAGGTGTTTCCGCCGACATACAAATTCTGAAAATTTGAAAGATCTCAGAGTAACTAGAGCTAAACCTTGTAGAACCGTGAAACAGAACAAACGTGAGTCTTGGAGAAATTATGTTTCTAAGATCAATACACATACTCCTATATCAAAAGTTTGGAATATGATCCAAAGAATGAAAGGTGAAAGCTCCAAGTCTAGTGTTCATCATCTCAACGATGAAAATGAGGTGTACTCCGGCTTCCTCCGCCAACCAAACTGACTATCACCATATAAGTGAAACAAACTTGAGTGTGACATTAAGTCAAATTCTCTCCCTCCCTACTTCTGCATAAAATATTGCCTGCACAAATATCCAGTACTAACATTAGATGGAACTGAGATCAAAGTGGTAAAAGAGGTCAAATTGTTAGGAATGTTGCTTGACCACCGACTAACATTCAAATCGCATATAACTAGCTTGAAAGCTAAGTGCCCGAAAGCTCTTGATTTGTTGAAGGTAGTTGCCAACTATAAGTGGGGAGATCAGTAAACACTTCTCCATTTATATCGATCACTTGTTCGTTCCAAAGTTGATTATGGCTCTATTGTTTACAACTGTGCAAAGCTAAATCCTATTCTCCATCAAGGACTAAGACTTTGCCTTGGAGCGTTCAGAACATCTCTTAAGGAAAGCTTATATGTCGAAGCAGATGAAATTCCTTTAGAACTTCGAATAATTAAACTATCACTGCAATATATCACAAAATGGCGACCAAATCACTCGAATCCTGCATATAACTGTGTTTTCAAACCTCAGTTCGCGGATCTCTATTTGAAGAAACCCTCCATTATTCTACCTCTTCAAACTCGTATGAAACCACACATAGCAGCTGGTATTAAGCTTAGTTTTTACCTAACAAGCTCTTACGAATTCCACCATGGCAGTTACCTCAACCAGAAGCAGATATTCCACTGACGAAATATAAAAAGGCAGACACGAGCCAGCTCGTGTATACACAAGAATTTGGACTACTGAGAGAGAAATACAGATCGCATCAGGCTATTTATACAGATGGTTCTAAAGATGGTGAGAGAGTAGCATGTGCTACTATCTTTAGTTCCAAAACTAAAACCTGTCGTTTACCAGGTAAAAGTTCCATATTTACTGCAGAAGTAAAAGCTCTATTATCGGCTTCAGAAGGTATTGGGTTCACTAGAAGAACAAATACATCATATTCTCGGATTCAATGTCATGCCTTGAAGGAGAAGAAAACATGTGACTAAGGTATACGCTGAATGAAATATCTATCTCCCCTGTATCCAAAAATGTAAGCAATTATCTTTTTTGCGATTTTTTCTACTCGATTAAATCGGCGTTCAATCTGCGCATCGTTGTCTCTCAAGCGTGCCGCCATTTTGGCTCGGGTCGTCTAAGCGTGTGACGTCACCCGGGCCTGGCCGCTCTCTAGCAGGAAAGGCGAAAATATAATGACATTGCATGGAGATATATTACAAACCAAGCCTTTCTTACATTGGAATGATTACAATTTGACAGGAATAGGAACCGAACGTCGTGATATGACTGAAATAGTGTTGAGAGACTAATAAACTCACTCCAATTTATTGCATCAGCCTCACTGTGCAAAAGTTCTTCTCTGATGCGTTTGGAATAAAATCCTGCCGACCGACGTTATGCACCCACTGTTTCGGTACATATGCTTTCAACATTGCAAACCGATGAAACGTCACGGTCTTCGGTTTGGATCCCCAGTTCTCATACTTTAACGTACAGGGTGGAAGTGAGCATGGGCCCTGCTGACGTCACGCAGCATTTCGACATTTCTGATTGGTTAAAATAGACACAAGCCCTTGTAATGGCGGCACTTATACTTATGAATCTGTCCACAGGCTCCAGTTTTTTATGTTTCGATATGAATAGATCGGCGGCAAAAAATATTTGCTTACATTTTCGGATACGGGGGATATAGATCTTTCGTTCAGTGTATACATTAGTCACATGTTTTCTTTTCCTTTAAAGCAATTAAGAGTGGAAATTCAACTCATCCCACCATTTTGAAGATTCTACAATTATATGACACTAGATTTGATCAACAGATAGATATTGTGTTTTGTTGGGTGCCTAGTCACGTTGACATCAAAGGCAATA
>JAVTVY010045975.1:0-21249 GCA_036873755.1 Hanleya hanleyi
TAACAGGATGATTGGGTGTATACCTCAAACAGCTTCAACCACTTGTCGCATTGCGTTATTTAACAATAATTGTCATACATTTTCGGCTGAACTGAATAACTATCGAGTCCACCCAAATCTGACGCTCTCGACGCGTATGCCCTCTGCTGTGACGTTGCCAAAATGGCTTCCATTGCGTAACAGTGACCGTCGCTAATCCAAGCATTCTATGTTTGCTTTTTTGGAAATAAAGGATATCCGACAGCGTGAAACGGCCTACAATTATGACAATGCAAGACCCTAAATATATACGGTATAGTCAAGCACCAATCTCAATTACTTTGACCTTCATTCTACACTCCGTAAATGTATATCAAATATACTTCCAGTTACCCCGTATTGGACAATCGCCAGTTCATCAATATTTGACCGCGACCTTTAATGGGGGTAGTTCATAACCAGGTTAGGAGTCGAATCCGTCCTAAAAGGAGACGAAAAACCGTTCTGGTTTTCGAGATTGGGTGGTTTTACGCAATATTTGGCATATTCTTCAAATGTGACGTAACCGTTCACTTTTCCGTCATCATCTGCTGTTCAAACGTTGTGTCGTAACCGCACACCGGCAAAAAGCAGCGTGTGTCGTAACCGGGAAGTTTCACAATTTTTGCTTGCTCAAAATATGTCAACTATAGCTAAATAACTAAATGTAAGACGTCGTTGTAGCTACATGGGCAATTTTATACGCCCAATCCTTCTATTACTGAGCAAAAACTAGCATAATAGACCGTTTCAGCGTCTAAATATCCAAAAGTTCGCGGGCGCTCTCGCTTCGATTTTTTGCATTCTCACATCGGCTTCAAATATTCGCCCATATGGAGCAAATGGATGAATTTTGTCAGAGGACATGTATATCAGAAATGAGAAGAATCATTACTCTTACTATTCAATCCATTATTTAGAAATTTAAGTTCAAAAATACGCCAAATACATGGTCTGAGAAAATGACGTACCTCTGGGCTGACGTACTGGCCGCCATCTTGCGTGTGTCGTAGCCAAACCCACCGGGGCTCGTTCACGACAGTGAATACACTACCATTGGGCAGTGGTTTCTCTAGCGGCTTCTTTTTACAGGGGTGTTCTTCATGCAGAGGCTCTGTGAACGTGATCAATTTTTATCTGGAGCGGACTTCTTCAGTAATCTGGTCAGCAGTTTTCTCCAACGGCTTTGCGAATGTCACGCCCCTAGCTTCTATTAGGAGCAGTGCACTTTAGTGGCTTGGTTAACTCGATCACCCTTCTCTTGGAGTGGTCAGTTTTAGCGGCTCCAAAAACACAATCTGTTGGACAGCGATTTAATCCAGAGGCGAACGTCACCCCCATCCCATCTTCTGTTTCGAGAGGTGTTTTTAGTAGCTTTGTTAGACAACTTCGTTACAACATTTTGGCCGCGGGTTTCTACAGCGGCTTTCCACACACAGTACTTTTGGATAACGGTTTTCTCCAGCGGCTTTGTGAATGTCATCCGTCTGTTTGGATAAATGTTCTTTAGAGGCTTTGTAAGACACACAAAATTTTGTCAGCGGATTTCTCCAGTGGATTTCCACACATTACCTTGAAAAGCGCCTTGTTTTTCTGGGGGTTTGTGAATGTCACCCCCTTCTATTTGGAGCCATCTTCTACAGCAGCTTTGTAAGACACACAACCCTGTAGCAGCGGCATTCTCCAGTGGCTTTCCACACACACTACCTTTGAAGAACAGGCAGAGTAACCGTGCTAGTCTGATGAATATGAAAATCCAGGAAGGGCCGTGGAGACTAACTACTTTATTTCGGCACGAGATTTAACTTAGTTCGGCTAAAAGCATTTCTCTGCGCCTTGGTGAAGAGCAAGGGCAGCCCTGTTAAAGCTTATGCCGAAATAAATTAGTCTAATAGGTGCTATCTTTTCTGAGTTTTTGATACCGTTGGAGATCGGTTTTCCCTTGCGGCTTTGTAAACATCGTCACCCTTCTCTTTGACACTGGACAACAGTCACATTCGCCCCTAACCCCGCTTTACCACCAGATTGTAGACACGTAACTTCCTCCGTAACTTCATTTTGTCACTGGGTTACGCGCACATTCCTCATTAACCTCGCTTTGACACTGGACTGCAGGTACATTCATCCTTAATCCTGCTTTGACGCTGGACTACATATACATTTCTTCCTAATCCAGCTTTAACAAAAGACTACACGTACATTCCTCCCTAACCTTACCTTGACGCTGGACTACACATACATTTCTCCCTAACCCCGCAATGACATTGGACTACACGTGCATTCCTCCTTAACCCCGCTTTGACACTGAACTATAGTTCATTCCCCACTAACCACGCTTCAACTTTGCACTACAGGTACATTCCCCCTAACCCCGCTTTGGCATTGGATCATACGTACATTACCTGGCCTGCGGGAGGGCACTTTCCGCCACTCTCACCTGTTGTTTTTTTTTGCTCCTATCTCCGGCACGACAACAAATTGAGAGCTGATACTCCGTGACTTTGTAGCTTATCATATTGGGGTCATTTTCAGCCTATTTGCATAACCCCTCGAGCAGAGGATCATGGGTAAATTCACAATGGCGGCCATGTTGTGTACCAGAAAAGTGAAGTTTTCGTCAGATTTCTTCAAAATTTGTGCTTTTCTGCGTGGAAAAGTGAGTAAATCATGTTTTATTTCGTATCAGATTATTATTTACTAATTCATCACCCAGTTTCTGCGAAGAAAACACTTAAATAAAAAAATGGAAAAATCTGACTGAAAAATCGTCCAAAAATGCCATTTTTGAAAATGACGTCAGCGTGACGTCGTCATGGTGGCCATCTTGGGTTTTTTAAATTTTCTAGTAGAGCTTGACTCAAAGATATAGTTTGGTAAGTTTCAGCTCTCTAGCCTTAGGGATATATTCAGAGAAGCACTTTCCGCTCATCCCCCAGGCTGCGGTACAACCTAAATCTCCCAGGCCAGATAGGGTTAAAGGGGGTGAAGCACTGCACAAGACTGTTTGTACACGTACATGCCTCCTTAACCCCGCTTTGACACTAGACTACACAAGCTTTCTTTCCTAACAGTTTGTTTACGAACACGTGATTATTATATAATTTTGATAGTTGAAATGACCGTGAACCCGATAATGGAGAATAATTACCAACCGTAAGTTCTGCCCCGACTTTGACAATCGATGGCAGGTACATCCCTCCCAAACACCACTTTGGCACGCGACTACAGTTACATTCCTCTCTAACATCGCTTTGACACTGGACTACACTTACATTCCTTCCTAACCCCGCTTTGACATGCGACCATGTACATTCCTCCCTAACCCCACTTTGACACTGGACTAAACTTACATTCCCTCTTAACCTCATATTGTCACTGGACTATATGTATATTTCCCCCTAATCCCGCTTTAAAACTCGACTATACTTGCATTCCTCCCTAACCCCGTTTTGACACAGGGCTAAACATACATTCCTGTCTAACCCCGCTTTGTCATGCAACTACACGTATATTCCTGTGTAACCACGCTTTGACGCTGGACTACAAACACATTCGTTTCTAACCCCTCTTTGAAACTGGACTGTAGACACGTACATTCCTCTCTAGCCCCGTATTGACACAAGACTACAGGTATATTCCTCCCTAACCCCACTTGGACACTGGAAAACGCGTACATCCCTCCCTAACCCTGCTTTAATACTGGACTACACGTCCATTTCTCCCTACCCCCCGCTCTGACACTGACCTACAGTACATTCCACAATAAACCCGCTTGAACACTGGACTCCATGTATATTTTTGACTAACCTCCTTTAACACTTGACTACCGGTACATTCCTCTCTACTCTCCTTTCAAACTGGTCTTCACGTACATTCCTTCTTAACCCCGCTTTGACACTGGACTGCACGTACATTCCTAAACCCTCTATGACATGTGACTACCTGTACATTCCCCCATAACTCCACTTTGTCACTGAACTAAACGTACAATCCTGTCTAACCCCGCTGTGACATACACGTATATTCCTGTATAACCAAGCTTTGATACTGGACTACACTCACATTCGTTCCTATCCTCGCTTTGACACTGTTTTCAGGATACAAAATAGATGTTTCAATCTGAAGCCAATTTGTCTCTTGTTATCGCAGTTTTCCCACTATTTTCCTTTTGAAGCCACTCGTTAGATGATTTTCTAGTGAATCGAAGAGAACAACTATTTGTTCATAATGACAGTGCAACTCCCTTGATCAGCAGGTAAGAAGGGACTTAGCTAGACCTTACCTAGCCCATACGAATAGGTGATTCCGTGGCCGTGAATGTAAATTGGAGCAATATTCCCCACCATCCACAGGAATTCGCTCCAAGGGGATGAACCCCTTCACTTCCGTTTCTGATGTCGTTAAGCCACTAAAAGTTTTCCACATGCCATTCGAGTTGTTTGCTTTGTTGAGTTTATCACATACCGCCTCGGTCCATTGACGAAAGTAGATTCAATATTCAATCGTCAACCATAAAGAATTTCCGCGCTCATAATCGAAAGACCAAAAACTCATAGCATCGAATAAAACCAAAAAAAAATCATACTGGCCTATACATAAACACAGGCGCTAGTTTCTCGCAAGAGAGAACGGTTAGCAGTTTTCATTGATGCCGGCGAGAGATGATGTTCCAGTCCCGCTAGTGGTTACAGATATACATTCGTAATTTTAGTCGTCTTGGTTTTTATAATGCGATGCGATGATAACGCTTGCAATTAGCGTGTGCTCCGTTTCACCAAACGTTTTTCTTTCTCTCACATACAGAGATTACGGTCAACCCTGGTCAAAGCTACGAAGGATGTACATCGCGCCCTGTTACCCGCAAAGAATGCCGCACCAATGAGACTTCATCCACACGGGTCTGCACGGCAGAGTATTATTCAACGGTAATCCTTTCCTTCATTCTATCAAACCTTATGGAAGCAGGCTGCGGTTATCTCTTATTTCGCATTTTCTCATCGATAATATAGTAACGCGAAAACGCGAGAACGCGAAACATCGAAAACGCGTAGCGACAAATCAAAAATGCGAAAACGCGATGCCAAAATGAGAAATGTGTTACGCATCGCGTTTACGTGTTTAATCATCGCGTATACGCGGCAGATCAGGGCATCTTTGCCAAGTTCTACAAAATTTGGATAAATCCATCTCCAAAACCGGCGATAAGCCGTTCTGTTTGACTTGTTGACATTGATTACTCCAGCACGCGCGCCCTGTGCCACGCAAGTCGATTGTTGCATATGTTTTCGCGTTACTGTTATCGATGCGAAAATGCGAAAATGCGAAAATACGAATAACCGCATCCGGCTTCCATAAAAACTAACGTCTTTCTGAGGAAGCTATGTCCAAGTAAACTCTTTCTAAACAAGCACCGGACATGTGCACCAAACCTGTACACGATATGCAGATGATGTTGTGAACATTCTGTGATCAGCAACGAACGGATGGTTCTCCACATCACTTTAATACTAAAGTCTGTCCACTTTAATTAGTCGTCTACTTAGGATCTTTTCAAAAATCAGTAGTTAACTCTGCATAAATGTTCTTATTTGGAGCGTGTAGAACAAACTGAAATCTACAAAATGACTACCATTTCTCCGTGATATTGATAATATATCACGCTTGAAATAACTTTGCAATTCTCTCCATAGAAAACTCCAGTACATTTGTTTCATGTACCAGGCCTCAATTACATAGAGAGACGTCATAATGTATGCATACCCACTGGCACAAAGGTCATTGATTCCGTATTAAGTAATAACAGGCGGCAGTAGTAGGGAGACCGCACAGAAGGGCCAGTTGACCTCAAAAATTTGCATATGACCTCTGTGACGTCACAGCGACAGCCAATCAGAAGCGCGTATTTTGAGATGTGGGTGTGGCTATGTGTGTGCGCATGCGTGAGTTTTGGCGGGAAAGTTTTATGTTAATGAGGTCATTGGTGCATTGGGACTATTCAAGATGGCGGCTTGTTTTTTCTAGGTTAGGGGTGGTCGGTTTCAAGATGGCGGCCGATTGCACTTGTTTGACCCTTCATTTGCATATTTTCAAGATGGCGGCTTGTTTTTTCTAGGTTAGGGGTGGTCGGATTCAAGATGGCGGCCTGTTTTTTGTAGGTCAAGTACACTTGCACTTGTTTCGCGCCTCATTTGCCTATTTTCAAGATGGCGGCCTGTTTTTTCTAGGTTAGGGGTGGTCGGATTCAAGATGGCGGCCTGTTTTTTTTGTAGGTCAAGAAAACTTGTTTGGACTTGTTTGCCCCTTCATTTGCCTATTTTCAAGATGGCGGCCTGTTTTTTCTAGGTTAGGGGTGGTCGGATTCAAGATGGCGGCCTGTTTTTTTGTAGGTCAAGAAAACTTGTTTGGACTTGTTTGCCCCTTCATTTGCATATTTTCAAGATGGCGGCCTGTTTTTTCTAGGTTAGGGGTGGTCGGATTCAAGATGGCGGCCTGTTTTTGTAGGGCGGTCAATTGCACTTGTTTCGCTCGTCCTCATTTGCATATTTTCAAGATGGCGGCCTTTTTTTCTAGGTTAGGGGTGGTCGGTTTCAAGATGGCGGGTGAGTTTTATGCAAATGAGGTCATTGGGTGCATTGGGTATATTCAAGATGGCGGCTTGTTTTTTCTAGGTTAGGGGTGGTCGGCTTCAAGATGGCGGCCCATTGCACTTGTTTGACCCTTCATTTGCATATTTTCAAGATGGCGGCTTGTTTTTTCTAGGTTAGGGGTGGTCGGATTCAAGATGGCGGCCTGTTTTTGTAGGTCAAGTACACTTGCACTTGTTTCGCGCCTCATTTGCCTATTTTCAAGATGGCGGCCTGTTTTTTCTAGGTTAGGGGTGGTCGGATTCAAGATGGCGGCCTGTTTTTTTTTGTAGGTCAAGAAAGCTTGTTTGGACTTGTTTGCCCCTTCATTTGCCTATTTTCAAGATGGCGGCCTGTTTTTTCTAGGTTAGGGGTGGTCGGATTCAAGATGGCGGCCTGTTTTTGTAGGTCAAGGTCACTTGCACTTGTTTCGCGCCTCATTTGCCTATTTTCAAGATGGCGGCCTGTTTTTTCTAGGTTAGGGGTGGTCGGATTCAAGATGGCGGCCTGTTTTTTTGTAGGTCAAGGTCAATTGCACTTGTTTCGCTCGTCCTCATTTGCATATTTTCAAGATGGCGGCTTGTTTTTTCTAGGTTAGGGGTGGTCGGATTCAAGATGGCGGTCAATTGCACTTGTTTGACATGGGATGAGACTTATACAATTTTCGGAACTTTTTTTCCTTTTTTAATAGTCAAATAGCTCCAAAAACGTCTATTTCCATTCTTGCGCATGCGCAGAATGGTGATAGTTCAACCCACACCAGTCCATCAGATGGTCCTTCATCTCACCTTCACATTGATACCTCACTCGGCTCCATCGGACCACTAGGGGCGCCCCTAACATCAAAAAGGTTATTTTGCAGTTCGATAGCAAAACCTGGTGTGCGAGGATTATTTTTATTTTGCAGGTAGTGGGTCGAGTGAGGTGTCAAATTGAAGCTGACGTGAAATGTTTCAGATTGATACCTCACTCGACTCCATTGGGCCACTAGGGGCGCTTCTAACTCCAAAAAAAGGTGTTTGAAGATTACGCATGCGCAGAATGCTGATAGTTCAACCCACACCCAGTCTATCAGATGCGCCTTCACGTTACCTTCAATTTGATACCTCATTCGACCCGATTGCACCATTAGGGACGCCTCTAACCTCAAACAGGCTATTTTTGAACATTGATATTTTTCATATTATCTTTGCGCATGCGCAGAATTACCCTAATTCAAGCCCACACCCAGTCTATCAGATGCTCCTTCACGTTACCTTCAATTTAATACCTCACTCGACCCGATTGGACCACTAGGGACGCCTCTAACGCCAAAAAGGTTATTTTGCACATCGATATCAACATCTCGTGTACGAAGTTTGATTTTTTATTTTTTTTTTTTTTTTTATTTTGGCGGTAGTGGATCGAGTGAGGTATCCAATTGAAGCTGACGTGAAATGCTTCACAATGATACCGGACTCGACCCGAGTGGTCCACTAGGGGCACCTCTAAAGGTATTTTGAAGATTGATGTTGATTGATGTTGATATTGATGTTTGGCGTTAGGGCAGCCCCTAGTAGTCCAATCGGGTCGAGTGAGGTATCAATGTGAAGCATTTCACGTCAGCTTCAATATGATACCTCACTCGACCCGCTACCTCAAATTTTTGACTTTGTGTACGAAATTTTTTTTTGAAAAATTTTTTTTATTTTTTTTGGGGAAAAAAGCATGATTGGAGCTAATGTTAAGTTGGTGTGCTAATGAAAGAAGTTTCTCTTTCGGAAAGATGGGTTGGCCCTGAAAAGGGCCTTTGATAGTGTGATACGACACACTTTAAGCGCGGAATATTCGCCTCACGCTTCCTACATGTTTTCGACAAATGGGACATCTTATCTTGAAATGTACCTCTCCGGCGTCAACGCATCGGCATTGGGCTCCTTCACATGTGAGTTGGATCCAGCAATCGTTGCACATACACAGATGTCCACAGGGTAGAACCGCGTATAAGCTTTCTTCATTCGAGCAGATGCTACATTGTTTGATTTTTTCTTCATGATGTCGTAGTTTCTTTTGTCTGGTAATTTCCTCTTCCAAGCCCGCCATTGTGGTTTCCATTCCCAACATCGCTCCCCTCATGTCGATAATTTGTTCGTTGAGGCGTGATATTTCATCTGTGTGTCGGCATCGTGCTCTTGTTTCAGTGTCTGCAGTCGAAGTGGTGGTTGATGGAGGTCTAGTAGTTAACCATACACTGGCTAGTTCTCTATCACGGGTGTCGTCCTGGTTATCTTCTTGTTGTATGTCCTCCTCCATTCTGTTGTTGTTGTCTTGTTCACTTTCCCCGAGTTCTTCTTCTGTACTTGTTAACCTCGTTACATCTTCAAGAACGCGTTGAAAACTGGAGACAATAGCCATTCTGCCATCTTCTTCCCGGGTAATTATCTCGCTATGTTCTTCTTCTGTACCCCTATTCCTTGGATCTCTAGGTTGATGGGTAAATAAGGCTCGTCGTCTTAAACTCATGATGTGTAGTTGTTAATAAAATGTGTGAACATACACGTTATTTATACTCGGCTGTGTGTGTGTGTGTTTCAAGATGGTGGCTTGTTTTTTGTATGTTAGGGTAGTCGGTTTTCAAGATGGTGGTCAAGGTCAATTTCACTTTCCCGATCCCCAGCATTCTACTTTCCCGATCCCCAGCCTTCATTTGCATATTTTCAAGATGTCGGCCTGTTTTTTGTAGGTTAGGGGTAGTCGGTTTTCAAGATGGCGGCCTGTTATTTCCCTGAAAATATGCAAATGAGGTCTTTGGATTTTTGCCAAAATGGTGGCTTGTTGGTAGCAGGTGTGTTTCAAAATGGCGGCGGGTGTGAGTGAGTGCAAAATCGGACGGCGTGAGTGCAAGATAGATTGATCTACTGTATAGAGAGCTGTGTCACCATACATAGCCCAAGCATTAAAATTACCTATTATTTTTTCGATAAATCTTTATAATTTTTAGGGCACTATCATAACACTAACCCATAGTTTACACGTAATTTTTTTAATCAGGAAAATCAATTTATTTTCCATTGTACCTGGGTTTTTCATACTAACTTACACGAAGCTTACGGGTTTCAAAATGACTAAAATTAATAAATAATCACCTATTGTAACGTTAGACTGTTAAAAAAATTTACTACTATACACTCAATTGCCGCAGTTCAACTTGTAATAAAAATATGGGTGTGTTCACAATTATTATAAAATGACAAGCTGTTTAAAATTTGAAAACAAACACAGATATTTTGTCGTAAAAAAATCTAGCCTATAGTTAGAGTGTTGTCGCTCACGTCCGCGTCTTTTACACTATAAATAGCGCTCAGAATTTTTTAATTATTCACACTTGAGGACCCAGTCATGGAGCCACTACTCTGTACTGAAATCATGAGTATTGATACAGCAGACTTGTTCCCAAATGATGAGAATCAACTCCTGCCGGGTATAATTAATTTGGAAGAAGACGAACCGTGGATAGCGGAAATCATGAAGGAAATATTTCTACCTTCACCACCCCGGAATAATCCTGTAACTATTACTACAGATCCTGCAGCAACAACGAGTCACGACCTTGCAGCTCCATCTGATGTTAATCCAGCTGAAAAAATGGACGAGATTGATAGCCTGCTAGCAACGCTGTTGAAACAGAACGACGACAACAACACGGTACAAGAGGTTTCACCAGAGAAAAAAAAAGATTCAAGAAACACAGAAGAAGACCAAGATTTGAAGAGGGTAGACGATGCAAGACAAAACACAACTAGACTACAACAGCGGAAACAAAGAAAGGCTACAACACCCAACCGAATAACAGGGGCGAAGATACAGAAAATAGTGCCCAAAAAAAAAAAATGCACTACCACGACGCCGCAAATTATGTCTGGGCCATTACAACTTCAACATTAGGATGCTACACCGAACGAAAAAGCGCATTATATATTCACTGTGTGGAGTGCGCGAATCCGTTTGCAAAGTATGCGGTAGGACCATGTGGACACCAAGCACTTTGTGAAATTTGCATTCACCGTCGAGCCGGGATATCCACCTGTATACCGTTCTACAACACACCTGTACAGTGTCAATTACTATATGTAACCTGTCCTGTCTGTGATGCTAGGATATCGGCCCAATCAACGGAGTAAATGGCTATATTTACTACAGATTCCAAAGGTTTTTTTAAAAACCACCCATGTTTTCCGAAAGGGAACTTCTAACTATGCACAAAAAATTAAACACGAGAAATCACAGCCCTGTGTTCGTTGAAAATAAATTCCCCACGCTTATGAAAATAAATTTTCCTACCCCTTATACCGGGGTTTAAAAGTTTTATAAAGGCCATTATACCCTTGGCCTGTAATATTAAATTAATGACATAACCCCCACGCTTATCAAAATAAATTTTCCTACCCCTTATACCGGGGTTTTTAAAACAATTTTTAAAGGCCCTTATCCCTGGGCCTATGTAATAGTAAATTAATGAGGGGATAGAGAAAAAACAAAATAAATCCTCTGTGAATATATATATAAAGAGATTCGTTCTGACAAGAACGGTTGGATAATAGGCCAGGGGTTGTATTTTTTTTGGGTGAATGCAGTTTGCTAAGAAAAGAGGGAAAAATGTGGGACATTCTGTGCTTATATAATTGATGTGCTCAAGTTAGAAAAAGCATCCTCTTTCGAAGGAATTTTTTTTTTTTTTTTATATTTTATTTTTTGTCCTGACAAGGACAGTTTATTATTTTTATGTCTTTTTATTGACAATGGGAGTAGTTTACTTCCCTAGAAGGTGTCACTGGGTCCATCGGTATGCTGGTTGTTATAGAATTGCCGCATCCTGGCCACATCTTCCGCAGGCGTCGTGTCCGCAAATATGGGGGTCCCGTCTAAAAAATTCGCCGGGGCGATGGTCATGGTGGCTGGGGTAGGGTCTGGAAATTCGGTGTTATGTAGATCTAGTAGCGGGAAGGGGGCCGGTGGCGATGCCGAAAAGGGCTGCTGGACCTGGAATGGCCGCACCACTAGTTGCGGAGGCGGGGTGGTAGATCTTGCTTGATTCATCACTCGCGACAATAGGTGAAACCACCCCGCTTCATCTACTATCGTCCGGGCCGCATTCAACAACTCTCGCACGTTCTGGGCCGTGGTAGGTTGATCGGCAAGTACTTGGCCCAATAGCATGGCCTGCCAACCTTGAAATTCTCGTTTCCAGAATTTTTTCACTTCCTTCATCATTTGTCGCTGTTTATAGCGGGACAAATACGGGATATTCTCCTCGTCCCCCTCCACCTCTATCCAGCGATTCGCCCTTCGGCGGTCTCTTCTTAGCTGTCTGGTGCCCATCTTTTTTTTCTCTCGTCTTTGTCTCAGTGAAAAAATTTTTGTAGTAGCCGACTGCCAGCGGGGCGCGTATTTATGCACATCGCGCGGACGTAGGCGATAGCAATCCAAATGGCAGACAGAATAAATCTCTCTAAACTCTGGGTGTGTTTCTTAGGAATTTATAAACGATTGTTAGTGTACAATAACTGTCAGGTCCCCGTAGAATTTTTAGTTCTAATTTAGCTCACATAAATCAAGGGCTCCTATTAAAAATTTCAAACGTCTAGCTCTGGTCTACGTCATGAATTTTAATTTTTTACTGGGTTCTCGAGCCGATACGAAAATACAGAAAACCCGAGCCATTAAACATAAATTCATATTCTGCATTAAAAATAGCACCAGTCTATCCCTGATTACACGATACGCGTGCCCTGAAAATTCCAGTTCGTTTCGATCATGAGAATTGTAGAAAAATGATCAAAACAGACCCTTGGATTACGCTGCGAAAATACAAGCTAGGCGCCAATCTTACCCCATCAAGGTTAGAATGCAAGAGCACTATAGTAAAAAATAGAGAGCCAATGAAATCAGCCTACAGACCAAGTACGTGTCTTTGGTCTAGGTTTGGAGCGGGCATTTCATTGAGGTACGTGTGTATACTGCTTTTCAATGTCAGATGTTTTCATGATGTCAGCTAAATGGTGGTTGAAAATGCTCAAGCTCTTGCCAGGCGGTCGATAAAATATACCAATAATGTATTTGGTATTATCAAAATCAATTTCGAGAAACAGTGATTCAAATTCGCCATTGTCATCACAGGATGACAGGTCGTCGCGAACTTTGCAAGATTGAATGGTATCCTTAACATATAGAATGAGACCGCCACCCTTTCTTTTAGTTCGTGAGGAAGGGAAAGGTTTATATCCAGGTATATCGAATAGACGTTCAAACACAGGATCCAGCCAGCTTTCAGAAAATCCCAGGATAGAAAATTGGTGATTCAGATTCTGAATGAATCCAGTAATTTCAGAAAAATGTTTTCTTAGACTCCTAGCATTTAGGTGTAAACACGATAAAGACCCACTGTTATTTGCGTTGTTTACTTCTGGCTCTTCTGCAAAAGATGTTTCCGTAAAATAGTTGGACTGATGGGAGTTAATATTCTGCCAGTGAGAAATTTCATATTCATTGTCATCTGTATGCGTTTTACAATGATCTAAATCATTTAATTCGATTGGATTGAAACATTTGTTGCTTAGAAATGAAAGGTCTATTTCGGAATGAGTGACGGAGTTTAATTCAAATTCTACCTGGAGAATGTTTTCATTGGAGAACGGTGGGAGCCATGTTGGGCCAGGGAATGGAAAATCTTCATTACATTCACAGTCATCCATTGGGGATTTTTAGGTTTAAATTAATGAATAAATCCAGTTTCAAAATGCAAGATAAGGTAATAAAATACACCCATTTCTCAAAGATAGACATATATACAAAACAAAGACGCAGAAGAAAAACACCTATATACAGATACAATAAGAACATTACAATAACTCGAAACCTCCGTGGCATTTGAACGGAGGGCTCCCGGTTAGAAAACAAAAACATAGGTTAATTGTTTGTACTTTGTTTAGGTAGTTGTATGCAAGTGAATAGTCAGAGCGGCGTGGTGTTAAATACACACCTTAGCAATTGACACAATAAATGATTTGCAGGAAATCTGATATACAAAGGAAAAAATCACAAAAAAAAAAAGGTTTTGATGACGCCTGCGAAGCAAACACCGGCAAGCGGCATTTAACAAATTTACATATTAATTAGAGTCCTAGAGTAGAATGGGCTGACCATAACATCGTTTGTCAAGCCAGAATATAAAGTACACACATCTGATGGGTTTACTCAGTTACATTACAATGCTATACATTTTAACTTAGCACATGAAAGCACAGATGGCCTACATTTCCTTTTAATTTTTATTAGCAAACTACATAAAAAAAACAATGCCTGTCCACTATCAACCGTTCTTGTGAGAACGAATATCTTTATTTATCACATTTCAGAGTAAATTGTAGGGTTTTGATTGGTTAATTACCATAGTGCATTAGACCGTATTCGTTATCCACCGTTGGTATACCAATTCAGAATTCTCGTATACCAATGCTGTGAAGAACGCGCGTGCCCATATACCAACGCAGTCAAGGACTCGCGTGCAACACCTGCAGGCAAAGCCTGTTTCAGGCGAATTTGTCTGCGCGAGTTTGTATGGGCGAGTTCCGCTACTGGAACAAGTTGTGCGAGGCAAATTGTGTATTTGCGGATGAAGATAAGAAATAAATTATCATCCAAAGCTTTATATGCCACATAAACAGGAACGTCAGAATGTCAGCTAAGTATTTCATCCAGTTTATTGTTCATCGCGGAACAGATCGAAAAGAGATCGAAGCTGCCTGTCCGACTCACGATGTCCTACGTTGTCGTTGTTCAACGTTGAGTTATGCCTGTTTTTCTTTTGAGTTGGTGATATATGTTAAACCAACCAGAAAAATAGCTCTTCAATGTGATAAATTCGTTATACCAGTGTCTTGCGTTGATATACAGGCTGATATTTCGTCTCGAAGATAAATATTTTCACTCGCCCGGGCTCTTGAAAATATTTATCTTCTCGACGAAATATCAGCCTGTATACCAACGCAAGACACTGGTATAACTTATAATATATATATACACAGGATTTAATATTACATAGTCCCAGGGATAAGGGACTTTAAAAATTGTTTTAAAAACCCCGGTATAAGGGGTAGGAAAATTTATTTTGATAAGCGTGGTAAATGAGGGCGGCTGGGGATCGGGAAAGTGACAGGCTGGGGATCTTGAAACACATATGCAAATGAGGGCTGGGGATCGGGAAAGTAGAATGCTGGGGATCGGGAAAGTGAAATTGACCTTGACCACCATCTTGAAAACCGACTACCCCTAACATACAAAAAACAAGCCACCATCTTGAAACACACACACACACACACAGCCGAGTATAAATAACGTGTATGTTCACACATTTTATTAACAACTACACATC
The DNA here is from genome assembly GCA_036873755.1 of Hanleya hanleyi. Classification (NCBI taxonomy): domain Eukaryota; kingdom Metazoa; phylum Mollusca; class Polyplacophora; order Lepidopleurida; family Hanleyidae; genus Hanleya; species Hanleya hanleyi. The sequence continues at coordinate 15,052 of JAVTVY010045975.1, forward strand.
ATGAGTTTAAGACGACGAGCCTTATTTACCCATCAACCTAGAGATCCAAGGAATAGAGGTACAGAAGAAGAACATAGCGAGATAATTACCCGGGAAGAAGATGGCAGACTGACTATTGTCTCCAGTTTTCAACGCGTTCTTGAAGATGTAACGAGGTTAATAAGTACAGAAGAAGAACTCGGGGAAAGTGAACAAGACAACAACAACAGAATGGAGGAGGACATACAACAAGAAGATAACCAGGACGACACCCGTGATAGAGAACTAGCCAGTGTATGGTTAACTACTAGACCTCCATCAACCACCACCTCCACTGCAGACACTGAAACAAGAGCACGATGCCGACACACAGATGAAATATCACGCCTCAACGAACAAATTATCGACATGAGGGGAGCGATGTTGGGAATGGAAACCACAATGGCAGGATTGGAAGAGGAAATTGCCAGACAAAAGAAACTACGACATCATGAAGAAAAAATCAAACAATGTAGCATCTGCTCGAATGAAGAAAGCTTATACGCGGTTCTACCCTGTGGACATCTGTGTATGTGCAAGGATTGCTGGATCCAACTCACATGTGAAGGAGCCCAATGCCGATGCGTTGACGCCGGAGAGGTGCATTTCAAGATAAGATGTCCCATTTGTCGAAAACATGTAGGAAGCGTGAGGCGAATATTCCGCGCTTAAAGTGTGTCGTATCACACTATCAAAGGCCCTTTTCAGGGCCAACCCATCTTTCCGAAAGAGAAACTTCTTTCATTAGCACACCAACGTAACACAAGCTCCAATCATGCTTTTTTTTTTTTTCCCCCAAAAAAAATAAAAAAAATTTTCAAAAAAAAATTTCGTACACAAAGTCAAAAATTTTTTTTTGAGGTAGCGGGTCGAGTGAGGTATCATATTGAAGCTGACGTGAAATGCTTCACATTGATACCTCACTCGACCCGATTGGACTACTAGGGGCTGCCCTAACGCCAAACATCAATATCAACATCAATCAACATCAATCTTCAAAATACCTTTAGAGGTGCCCCTAGTGGACCAATCGGGTCGAGTCCGGTATCATTGTGAAGCATTTCACGTCAGCTTCAATTGGATACCTCACTCGATCCACTACCGCCAAAATAAAAAAAAATAAAAAATAAAAAATCAAACTTCGTACACGAGATGTTGACATCGATGTGCAAAATAACCTTTTTGGCGTTAGAGGCGTCCCTAGTGGTCCAATCGGGTCGAGTGAGGTATTAAATTGAAGGTGACGTGAAGGAGCATCTGATAGACTGGGTGTGGGCTTGAATTAGGGTAATTCTGCGCATGCGCGAAGATAATATGAAAAATACCAATCTTCAAAAATAACCTGTTTGAGGTTAGAGGCGTCCCTAATGGTGCAATCGGGTCGAATGAGGTATCAAATTGAAGGTAACGTGAAGGCGCATCTGATAGACTGGGTGTGGGTTGAACTATCAGCATTCTGCGCATGCGTAATCTTCAAAACACCTTTTTTGGAGTTAGAGGCGCCCCTAGTGGCCCAATGGAGTCGAGTGAGGTATCAATGTGAAGGTGAGATGAAGGGCCATCTGATGGACTGGTGTGGGTTGAACTATCACCATTCTGCGCATGCGCAAGAATGGAAATAGACGTTTTTGGAGCTATTTGACTATTAAAAAAGGAAAAAAAGTTCCGAAAATTGTATAAGTATCACCCCATGTCAAACAAGTGCAATTGGCCGCCATCTTGAATCCGACCACCCCTAACCTAGAAAAAACAAGCCGCCATCTTGAAAATATGCAAATGAGGACGAGCGAAACAAGTGCAATTGACCTTGACCTACAAAAAAACAGGCCGCCATCTTGAATCCGACCACCCCTAACCTAGAAAAAACAGGCCACCATCTTGAAAATAGGCAAATGAGGCGCGAAACAAGTGCAAGTGACCTTGACCTACAAAAACAGGCCGCCATCTTGAATCCGACCACCCCTAACCTAGAAAAAACAGGCCGCCATCTTGAAAATATGCAAATGAAGGGGCAAACAAGTCCAAACAAGTTTTCTTGACCTACAAAAAAAACAGGCCGCCATCTTGAATACGACCACCCCTAACCTAGAAAAAACAGGCCGCCATCTTGAAAATAGGCAAATGAGGCGCGAAACAAGTGCAAGTGTACTTGACCTACAAAAACAGGCCGCCATCTTGAATCCGACCACCCCTAACCTAGAAAAAACAAGCCGCCATCTTGAAAATATGCAAATGAAGGGACAAACAAGTGCAATCGGCCGCCATCTTGAAACCGACCACCCCTAACCTAGAAAAAACAAGCCGCCATCTTGAATAGTCCCAATGCACCCAATGACCTCATTAACATAAAACTTTCCCGCCAAAACTCACGCATGCGCACACACATAGCCACACCCACATCTCAAAATACGCGCTTCTGATTGGCTGTCGCTGTGACGTCACAGAGGTCATATGCAAATTTTTGAGGTCAATTGGCCCTTCTGTGCGTGCTCCCTACTACTAATGCCTTACATGTAAGTGTACAGGAAAGTATTCGGTATCTAAACCACCACAGCTTTGGGTTGTTAGTAAAAGACTTTACTCGGCTATAGATTCTTGGCCAACGTATTTTTCCCCTAGACATACCAAAATACTCCTCCTATCGGGCTTCAAATTTATTGTTGCAAATTTCGCACAAACACCTGATTGTAAGCCCTATAACACTTTTCGACAGAGAATATAGCCCTTGGAAAAATGGTATATATGGGTCAAATGTATGTTGAAAAGTTTTAACTCCAGCTTGTCTAATATAGGTCATAATACAACATTGACATTATAGATTGCACAGAAGTCTGTTGCGAAAGTTTCCTACCATTCTCATTAAAACGGTCGACTATAAATATTATCCCTTTCTCAAACAAACTGTGCAGATATTTTGGTTTACCATCTATGAGCACATTCCCATCAAGCCATATGGTTTGAGACATAATATCTTCTATTTTCTCTACTTCCAGGTTATTACATAAATTCACATAAGCCGAGAAAACATCCTTCCAAAATGCATTATTAATTTTATCCAACATCATATTGATAGTAGTACCAAAAGAAATTTGTCGATACTCCAGTAGTCTCTGCTAATAAGGTTACCCACTGGGCGTTGCTCTTAATCAACCGTCTTATCCAGGAAATTATCAATGATTTTTGGAATGAGTCTAAGTGTAGCATTCTAAAGCCACCTCTTGAATAATGCCGTATCAGTGTTTTCCTGGCAATTTTATCAGGTTTATTGTTCCAGATAAATTTGTACATCATCTTCTCTAATTCGCAGAAGTATTCCTTATCTGGGTTGGGAAGTGTTAACAGGAGGTAATTTATCTCAGGGATGATCGAGGATTTTAATATAGTAATTTTTCCAAAAGGAGTTAAATTTCTTTCACTCCATATAGCAAAAATGTGGCGCATATCTTCCATCTTAGCATCATAATAAAGAGTTAACATTTCATGTATGTTAAGACAAAATGTTATACCCAAAAAACAGAATGGTCCCTTACTGCCGATATTTAAATGCATCCATGGCAGCTCTAAGGGATTCCTCAGTACCATCAAGAATAAGTTCAGTGTCGTCTGCATATTGGAGTAGTTTATGCTCTGTACCCTGTATTGTAACCCCTTTGACTTGTCTATTTCTCCTGATAAGAAGCCCTAATATTTCGGCACAAAGGAGGAATAGGTATGGTGAAATAGGGTCACCCTGCCTGCATCCCCTTTCGACCGAAAAGCGAGCGCTCGTACAACCATTTTGGCAAAGCCATGACCTAGCACCTCTAAAAAATGTTTTTACCCAATTTTTTATGTCTTTACCAAATTTAAAATAGACCAAAACTTTTCTATAAAGGACCAAGAAACAGAGTCAAAAGCTTTCTCGAAATCGATAAGTAGAAGAACTCCCTCAATATTATTTTCTTCAGAATAATCTAGAACGTCATAAAGTAATTTAATGTGTTCTCCAATAAAACGATTTGCGAGAAAGCCTATTGTGGCAATACCCTCTTCAATCGGTCGGCAATGCAGGCAGAGGCGAGCTTATATAACACATCTAGTAATATAATCGGGCGACAGTTTTTTAACACTTCCCTAGACTTATCTCCCTTGGGAATAAGTGTAATGAGGACTTCTTTCATTGGGGCTGACGTTCGAAAGCAGCAGTTTATAGCGCGAATGACAATATAACCTAAATCTGACCAGAAGAATTTGAAAAATTCAGACGTAAAGCCTGATACTCCCGGGCTTTTATTACTTTTCATCCTTTTTAGTGCAGAGAGGCATTCAGAATAATATATCTCCTTCGAGTGATTGTGAGACGTCAGCCGACAACTTAGGTGTATTTAAATCTCCAGTGTCAAGGCCCGAATGGAGGTTACTATAGAATGTGTGCATTTCCTCGATGATGTCTTCTTGGGCTGTGACCTCATACCATTTGCAAGAATAAGTTTAGAGATATTTTTATTTGTGTAATTTCTCTTTTCCAAATTCAAAAAGAATTTAGTAGGCTTTTCTCCCTCCTCTATCCACTTAGCCCTAGACCGGATCAATGACCCTGCCATCAACTTTTCTCTGAGGATCTCATTTCCTCGGTTTTTGTTTGATATGACTGATGAATCTCTTCTTCTTGTTTTAAATGAGACACAACACGAGTGTGATCAGCTGAACAAAGGTAGATTTTCCCCCGCTGACGATCAGAAATTAAGAGATCTGGCGAAGAAACGAAATGAACCAGGGACCGACAGGCAAACGAAATGGGGAATACAGATATTTAAAGGTATTAGATTCGTTTTATATTATAATCAAGTCTTATAAATAAATAATCTAAAGATTACCCGTTATACCAACGATTGTTTGAGATCAACAGCTGCCACGGTTCTGCTTGCGGCGGGTGTGTCTATCATTGATGTGCTGTCGGTTACAGGCGACAGAAAGTGTCAGAAGCTATGCGCGGAAACCGCCTGTTCCGAGGCAGCGTCAAATAAGTGAATTATTGCAAACTGCTGGCTCTAAAACATCTACAACAAGTGTGCCCACGGTATGTAACAGTAGCTCGACATCAAATGTTTGTAATTTCACATCTGTTCCACAGTCATCAGATCATGGCGGTTTTTCAAAAATGCCAATGTTTCCAATAGCACCGTGAAGATAAATTTCCTTCCTAGTTAAATAAATACTGACAATATTTTTCATTGTTTCATAAAAAGCTGTACATTAATATTTATTAAAGACGTAAATTTCTTTTTCAAGTTTAACTGTTGGTTTCATCGTGAAATTGATTAAGAATGCCACACACATAGACTTGTATGTATGTATGTTTCACACAGCCTAAGGTGGCAGAAAGACTGCAAGACTGAGAGACCACATAAACTCGTCCATTGATATTGGCACGCTGCCCAGTGAGGTGGAAGGCACATTCCAACAAAGGGAGGAAAGGTTGTGAACGTTTACCATTTTTTTCCAATCTTTCATTGTAATCTTTGTTGATAATCAATTTGAGTGGTGCAATAGAATAGAAATAATGTTTTCATAAGCGTGATAAATCGTTATTTTACGCACGGTTAGTGTGGGAAAGTTATAAAGTTTAGGGCGCGGGCTTCACCCTTGCCCTAAAATGTAAACTTTCCCACACTAACCGTGTGTAAAATAACGATTTAGCACGCCTATGAAAACCTTATTTCTTAAATAATCAGAGCAAGTATTATAATAATTACACATTGTTCGGAACACAACAGGATGATATAAAAAATAAAGAGCATGACCAGTACGATAGCAATGATCGCCCTAACCTCACCTGACGAAGAGCTTCTATTATTCAGTATCTGCGAAAGCTCGTGACAAATACACGTTGTATATCGTTTATATTATCTTTTATCCTTGTACTATTCAGACTAATATGATTACTTCTGATTTGTATACATTGGAACAGATAAATTGTACAAGAAGCAATAAAAACATATGAACAGGGGATCAAGTAAGCAGATCTATGATATCACTTTGATAATATACCCCTATCAATTCAATCTTGCAATGCTTAATTCGCTTAATATTTCCCATATACATACCTGTTTTAAAGGAAACAGCGTCTTCGTTTGCGTAGATGTCTCTTATGGGAACATAAAGTATTCCAAAGGTGTTGAGGATGCCGAACACCGTTCC
>JAVTVY010045976.1:0-20525 GCA_036873755.1 Hanleya hanleyi
GATGAACAATTCCAATTTCAATTTCTAACATTGCAGCAGTGCTTATACACAATTTACATGAATAAATGTTAACAATGTGTTTTCTCTTCGTTGACATCTGTTGACAGTGTCGAGAAGCTTTGTTTTATGTAATTTTTCTTTTCAGTTTACACCGTTCGAATGAAGAAATACCATATTTGTATTAGGAATGGTATGTGGAATATTTTGGGATTTAATATTTGTCAACAAATATATTACATACACAATTATCACGACACCAACAGTTTTACAAGAAAATCATGTATTTCTTGTTGACCAGTATTTCATGTCTCTAACAGGGTTTGTATTTAAGAAGGAATTCATAACATACCTGACTTTGGCTTGGTGTCTCAGTCGGAGAGTGGACGAATAAAGAATCGGTTGTATGAGCTGAAATAAACAAAGAGTGAACTCTCAAAGCAGGCGCTGGTGTAAGTGTGTATGTCTCCTGCACTGGTCACAAAGGACACACATTATCGTATCTGTACATGTCCCGAGTGAGAGCCAAAGTCTGGTTTATATCTAACCGCTGGAAATTTAACGGTTATTCCCCTTATTACGCTGCACATTTCAGACATAGCTCGGGCAAATGTAGTAAAATACTCATATGGATTGTTTTACCAACAAACAGGCCTAATAACAAACAGGCCCAATAACAAACAGGTCCAATAACAAAAAGGTCTGATAACAAGCAGGTCCAATAACAAACAGGTCCAATAACAAACAGGTTCAATAACAAACAGGTCTAATAACAAACAGGTCCAATAACAAACAGGTCCAACAACAAATAGGTCTGATAACAAACAGGTCCAATAACAAACAGGTCCAGTCTAAATACAATGATGTCCTATCTGCTCCCCCATTTGGACAGGGAACAAACAGGTTCAATAACAAACAGGTTCAGTCTAAATACAATGATGTCCTGTCTGCGCCCCCATTTGGATAGGGTATAATTTTAGTTAGATTGCTAACAGGTCATACATGTCTATCTCCGGTTAAGTGGACATCGTTTATGAGTCCTGAAATGGCAAATCAACGAAAAACACACCTCTTTGTTATGTGCCACCCAGATATTATTCACATGAAATTAATAAAAGTAAATTCAAAATGTGGCTCATATTCAGAGAGCGGTTATGTGGTCTACTCCTCAGACTAGATGTCTAGAACATTAAATGTCCATTGTCTGTCTGTCTGTCTGTCTTTCTCTTGTAACGTTGTGACGAAGATATAATGTCATTGCTGAAAAGTTTTCATTCAAATACCGCGTATAGTTTTGTACAAAATTGCACCAGAACGGACTAAATGATATGTCAAATTTTAGCTCCCTATATTTATTGTACATTCGAGATTATCAAACGTTTCCCAGTATAAACCTAACAACAAAAACAACCCGCCATCCTAGGCTACTGGTTCTGTCTCTGATTAAAACTTTATATTTGGTGACCAATATCAAATACCAAAATAGTGCTCATACCATGTTGAATACAAATGTTAGGCCTCTTGATACGAACAGTGCCAATTGAAGAGTATAATTGAAAAAAATAACAAAGGCACAGTCAGCAGAAGTCAATAAAAAATAAACATACTTTGTTGAAATATTGTTCTAAAATTTATATACCACAGCTGCAACATGTACAATAAGAATGTGTTATAGGAATGGAAAATAGAATAAGAAGTTTATTGATGATACCATGTGAATATCAATATAAGTTTCACGATCCAGAAAGGAGGTGTTTGGTTTGACCGTATTTTTTTCCTTAGCGTGTTGCGTTTATAAACTGAAAATATAATTTCCTCTCGTTTACTTTAAAAGTTATTAGCTTGAGAGAGAAAATACTGAATTTTCATACTCTCAATTTTCACCGAGAAGAGATTTGTTAAAAAAATATTAGAGTAATAGAAAATAAGCATTTGTTTGTTTTTGCAATTTTTGGCGATATTCTTGAAGGGAATTCCATTCATATATAAAATATGACACCTTTAACCAAAACGGGTGTTACATATCGAAATGCGGTGGGTTTGATTCAAAATGATACTGAAGAATCGTTTTGGTTACAGGTGTCATATTTTCATGATATTGAAATATGCCAAAACGCTTGTAATGCTCTGAAAGGGTGTAGTTCACCGCCATTCGGCACATGATTCCTCAGTTTGGTAACAGCTGCTTGGCCGAATGGTTATAGTGCCGGACAACAGATTAAAAGAAAAAAACCAGCGTTTTGGTTCGAATCCCCAAATCCCCGAAAAAAAAATTCTTCATTTTTTCCTTTTTTCTCCCATCTTCATCATTTTGGACTTTAAAGTGAAATAAAGACAGCGAACCCCTAACGCAAATAATCCCTTATTCTATTATAATTCGTCAATAGAATTGCACACAAACAACTCCACGCACAGTAAGTATTTGAATATTCTGACGATCCAGCTGAGTAAAAAATTAATTGTTACACATGTATAATTTCGTATTAGGACAGCGGAAAGTTGAAACTATGAATTGAAAAGTTATAAGGTTAAACTTGTCTTATAGCCTTTATTAAGGAAATGACCCTCAGCAATTGGTGACGCTTGCTTTCCCAATTGATTATGCATGTGCCAATATGTTCCAATGGTAACCGTATGAGAATATGAACCAGAATTTCCCATTTGACTGGCCTCGCCTGCCTGACAAAGAGTTGGGGAATACATGAGCATTACGTCACAATTTACCGGCCGGCTCGGAGCGAGACAATAGAGCAGTAGAGAGCGACTCTGAAGGGGAAAATATCCATCTAAAGCGAACACCTCCTTTCGTACAAGACAAACATAGCAACCCACCTAAATTGTAGGCTAAACAGCAGACGTGCAGATCAAGTCTCAACTTGTAGTTTCACGGACGATCAAGGGTTAAAACTCACCAATCATTTATTGGTGAACCACACAATGGACGGACAAAGCAATGGGGGAAAACAGGGAATCACAAACTGGACCAGCTTGTTCTGCCCGATGCCTGCAGTAAACTTTTCGATCAATATAGTTTGTTTTCAGGTAACCTGCCTTTAGTCTTTGAAAATTTTCCATGCCTGACTAACATCTTGTTTGTGACAGTGATATTGATAAATGGAACAAATATATAAAATATATATTTGTTATCACAATTTCAATTTATAACAATTTTTGTAGCAATACTTGAGAGATAGGACATCATTGGTTGTCCTACAATACAATCGTCATTTCGGAGATTGTCCAATCAACAATAAGCCAGAAAGTGGTCACAGATGAACAATTCCAATTTCAATTTCTAACTTTGCAGCAGTGCTTATACACCGTTTACACGAATAAATGTTAACAATGTGTTTTCTCTTCGTTGACAGCTGTTGACAGTGTCGAGAAGCTTTGTTTTATGTAATTGTTCTTTTCAGTTTACACCGTTCTAATGAAGAAATATCATATTTGTTTTAGGAATGGTATGTAGAATATTTTGGTATTTAATATTTGTCAACAAATATATTACATACACAATTATCACGACACCAACAGTTTTACAAGAAAATCATGTATTTTTTGTTGACCAGTATTTCATCCCTCTAAGAGGGTCTGTATTAAAGAAGGAATTGATAACATACCTGACTTCGGCTTGATGTGTCAGTCGGAGAGTGGACGAATAAAGAATCGGTTGTATGAGCTGAAATAAAGGAAGAGCGAAGTCTCAAAGCAGGCGCTGATGTAAATGTGTAAGTCTCCTGCACTGGTCACAAAGGACACACATTTATCTTATCTGTACATGTCCCGAGTGAGAGCCAAAGTCTGGTTTATATCTAACCGCTGGAAAGTTAACGGTTATTCCCCTTATTACACTGCGCATTTCAGACATAGCTCGGCCAAATGTACTAAAACACCCATATGGATTGTTTTACCAACAAACAGGCCTAATAACAAACAGGTCTAATAACAAACAGGTCCAATAACAAACAGGTATAATAGCAAACAGGTCCAATAACAAACAGGTCCAATAACAAACAGGTCTAATAACAAACAGGTCCAATAACAAACAGGTCCAGTCTAAATACAATGATGTCCAATCTGCTCCCCCATTCGGAGAGTTAGGTGCGCAGTTGGCTTTTTCCTTGATATTTTTCATTCTCCCCTATCTCTTAACATGGTGCTAAATAGCACTGAGAAGAATGGAAAGTGCTCGCGTGAAGCTTTCTAGCGATGACAGATTAAGGAAAGAGATATTCAGCGTTTGACGTCATGTTACATTGTACGTCACAGTTTATGTTGACTTTGGTCCATGGAAGATGAGCGTTATCCGCTTTAATAAGTATCGGCGACCCCAGTGGGTTATAACTTGTCATTGACGTCACGGACAAGTCGAACGATATTCTCGCTCACCCGAATCAGTCGCTGTACCTCGTGTGAGGGAGGATAGTTGAATCGATGCAGGGGGCATATTGCGGTCGGTGGATTTGTTCGGGGGGAAACAGAATTTATTGTATAATTAGCATCTCGTTCTAAATAGCAAAGTATCCTAGAAAATATCTGCAAATTAGCAGCTTTGCTAATTAGATTCTAAATAGATGCGAGAGAATATAAGCCAATCGCGCACCTTAATGCATTCGGATAGGGTATAATTTTAGTTAGACATGTATGACCCGTTAGCAATCTATCTCCGGTTAAGTGGACGTCGTTTATGAGTCCTGAAATGCCAAATCGACGAAAAACATACCTCTTTGTTGTGTGCCACCCAGATAGTATTCTCATGAGATTAACACAAAGTAAATTCAAAATGTGGCTCATATTCAGAGAGCGGTTATGTGGTCTACTCCTCAGACTAGATGTCTAGAACATTAAATGTCCATTGTCGGTCTGTCCGTCTTTCTATTTTAACATTGTGACGAAGATATAATGTCATTGATGAAACGTTTTCATTGAAATACCGCGTATAGTTTTGTACAAAATTGCACCAGAACAGACTAAATGATAGGTCAAATTTCAGCTCCCTATATTTATTGGCAATTCGAGATTATCAAACATTTCCCAGTATAACCTAACAACAGAAACCACCCGCCATCCTAGGCTACTGGTTCTGTCTCTGATTAAGACTTTATATTTTGTGACCAATATCAAATACCAAAATAGTGCTCATACCATGTTGAATACAAATGCTAGGCCTCTTGATACGAACAGTGTAAATTGAAGAGTAGAATTGAAGAAATCAAAGGCACAGCCAGCAAAAGTCAATAAAAGTTAAATATTCTTTGTTGAAATATTGTCCGAAAATTGATATACCACTGCTGCAACATGTACAATAAGAATGTGTTAGCGATGGAAAATAGAATAAGATGTTTATTGATGATACCATGTGAATATCAATATAAGTTTCACAATCCAGAAATTTCATACAAGTCAAACATAGGAACCCACCTAAATTGTAGGCTAAACAGCAGATGAGCTGATCAAGTATCAACTTGTAGTTTCATGGAAGATCAAGGGTTAAAACTCGCCAAGCATTTATTGGTGAACCACACAACGGACAAATCAATGGGGGAAAACAAGGAATCACAGACTGGACCAGCTTGTTCTGCCCGATGCCTGCAGTAAACTTTTCGATCAATATAGTTGTTGTTTTTTTTCAGGTAACCTGCCTTTAGTCTTTGAACATTTTTCATGCCTGACTAACATCTTGTTTGTGACAGTGATATTGATAAATGGAACAAATATATAAAATATATACTTGTTATCACAATTTCAATTTATAACAATTTTTGTAGCAATGCTTGAGAGATAGGACATCATTGGTTGTCCTACAATACAATTGTCATTTCGGAGATTGTCCAATCAACAGTAAGCCAGAAAGTGGTCACAGATGAACAATTCCAATTTCAATTTCTAACATTGCAGCAGTGCTTAAACACAGTTTACATGAATAAATGTTAACAATGTGTTTTCTCTTCGTTGACATCTGTTGACAGTGTCGAGAAGCTTTGTTTGTGTTATTGTTCTTTTCAGTTTACGCCGTTCGAATAAGGAAATATCGTATTTGTATTAGGAATGGTATGTGGAATATTTTGGTATTTAATATTTGTCAACAAATATATTACATACACAATTATCATCAGTTTTACAAGAAAATCATGTATTTTTTGTTGACCAGTATTTCATCCCTCTAAGAGGATCTGTATTAAAGAAGGAATTAATATTTAACATACCTGACTTTGGCTTGGTGTCTCAGTCGGAGAGTGGGCGAATAAAAAAATCGGTTGTATGAGCTGAAATAAATGGAGAGTGAACTCAAAGCAGTCGCTGGTGTAAGTGTGTATGTCTCCTGCACTGGTCACAAAGGACACACATTTATCTTATCTGTAAATGTCCCGAGTGAGAGCCAAAGTCTGGTTTATATCTAACCGCTGGAAAGTTAACGGTTATTCCCCTTATTACACTGCATATTTCAGACATAGCTCGGGCAAATGTACCATAACACTCACATCGATTTTTTTTTGCCAACAAACAGGTCTAATCTACATAAAATGATGTCCTATCTGCTCCTCCATTCGGATAGGGTATAAGTTTAGTTAGAATGCTAACGGGTCATACATGTCTGTCTCCGGTTAAGTGGACGTCGTTTATGAGTCCTGAAATACCAAATCAACGAAAAACATACCTCTTTGTTGTGTGCCACCCAGATATTATTCACATGAGATTAATACAAAGTAAATTCAAAATGTGGCTCATATTCAGAGAGCGGTTATGTGGTCTACTCCTCAGACTAGATGTCTAGAACATTAAATGTCCATTGTCTGTCTGTCCGTCTTTCTCTTGTAACGTTGTGACGAAGATATAATGTCATTGCTGAAACGTTGTGAAGAAGATATGTCATTGCAGAAACGTTGTGAGGAAGATATAATGTCATTGCTGAAACGTTGTGACGAAGATATGTCATTGCAGAAACTTTGTGAAGAAGATATAAATGTCATTGCAGAAACGTTGTGACGAAGATATGTCATTGCTGAAACGTTGGGAAGAAGATATAATGTCATTGCAGAAACGTTGTGACGGAGATATAGTGTCACTGCTGAAACGTTGTGACGAAGATATAGTGTCATTGCAGAAACGTTGTGAAGAAAATATAATGCCATTGCATAAACGTTGTGATGCAACTTTGTTTCAACGTAAATATGTCAACGTAAATAACAGTAGTTCAAACTCACTATAGCTCGAAATCTCTATGTGCAGGGGGTGAACCTTGGGGCTAAGGGCCACCACCAGAATTTCACCATCAGGCATTAGGCAAGAAAATAACTTGGGAGGGCGGGGTTTAATTTTCAGTCTCTATATTTGGTGCGAGTGGATAGGATTTAATGTCGCTATTAACAGTTTTTGTCGTATCGCGCCTGTGCCTACTTGTAACCAAGCCGTCTTAATGCCACCGTGTTATAGTGCTGCCTCAATGAAGCACCATGTGGTAGGCAGACATGACACTTCAACCACTCACCATTGTCACGAATCCAGATCAACCCGTCCTTGGTCTATCATCTTAAAGCTGTGTGTCAAGCGAGGAAACAGTATCTTTTTTTTCAAAACAGTTTTAATATCATACAGGTGGTGGGGCTTCCTTACTTCTTTGTGGCGATATCCTATGTGTCAGTATAATGGGAGTGAGTGGGGTGTCATGTAACTCATAATCAAACATAGGCATGACTGGGATATCATAGAATTGAATAATTGATCCATATAAGACTGGACCCTTCGTAATACTCCTATCCTCTCTCTTATCCTTACAACTACATTCTCTACAGGCATGATCATAAAATCAAACATTACACACAAGTACTTATATTACTGGATTTTCTCAAGTCTGGGCGTAGACAACGGGGGGCTTGACGGCCCGCAAAAAAAAACAAACAAACAAACGAAAAAAAGAAAGAAAGAAAGAAAAAGAAAGAAAGAAAAAAAGAAAGATAGTATAGAAGATAACGTATATTATTCAATTAATACATTAGAAGTAAACTTAGCACCGCCAGTGCATACCATTGGGCCTAAAATAAGATTGCAATTGATCAGTGACCTTAGCCATAGATTGACGAATTCAGGCTCAAATCTTTTGCGATCGTCTCCGAGAATGGAATAGTGTGCTCCAATTCCAATCAAATACCGCCTATTTGGGCGAAAAACACCAAAACTTCAGTTGAGCATAATTTTTCCTAAATTTTTCACTATTAAGTTGTGTGTTTTTTTTCAATTGAGATCCCGGTCATTTGTTTAGTATTTCTTTATTCACAAACAAGAGATACAAACTCTCAACTACTTTTCATATAGGAAATCTAGAAATAAACCTACTGTCTGTTCCAGATAATATATCCCAGACGTTTTCGGTGATATTTCGGAGAGAGTTTATCGTACAAGATTGAAAATTCCCACAGTATATAAACTAAAAACATTAATTTTATTCCTGTCTTTCATTAGAATCTGTTGAGAATTGACGAAAATCACCAATACCATGTTATTTTGGGGTCACCATGACTTTGGCCTGCCATTGTTATAACATGCAGGCATGACGTTATGAGGCCAAAAATATAACTCACAAATCTCCCATCTAATTTTTGTTTTCGCAATTTACGAAAAACTACTGGAAGGATTTTGATGATACTTTGAAATTCTATTTAGTATTTTTTATCTACTGTGTGAAGTTTTAATGCTGTCCGATTAACAATCTAGTCCCAGAACTCACTTTAGCTGAGAAAGTGACCTCTGGCGTAGTGGATTTTTGGGAGCGGAAACGGAAACTTCACACCACTTTGTTTACTTTCTTATTTGTTCTACTTTTTATGTGTTTCGTACTCTGTCCCAAATGAGCTGCTCAGTACAATAACGAATCTTATCTTATCATACGCACAATTAATTTTCAGTGGAACCAATCTCGCTTTCGTCTATTTCTGTATTGGCGGAAATTAGCCCAGTTACTGAGTTCTGGGGATAGATTGCTATTTTTCAAATTTATATGAATTATGTTCGTTTGGTTAAAATTATCTTCATTTCACAATAAAATGCGATCGGATCGTTCGTTTACCAAAGGCACTATTTCGTTTTCGGCTGACTACTTGATCGCCATACGCTCTCCACGGGTGGGGAGTTGTGCGTTCTTTGTGAGAGGTTAAGTTCCGCCACTACGGAAATAGCCGAACGTGAGATTGGTCCGATAAATTGTCCGAGACATTTCGCCGAAAACGTCTGAGATACATTATCTGGGACAGAGAGTATACCTGAATTCACTGTTCAATAACTGATGCAAATATGGTGAATATGGTAAGTCCGACAGCTGCAGGTAGAAAATAGCCATCGATTAACAATATTTCCTATGTTAAAAACATAGCCAAGGCAGCCCGATTAATGAACCAGAGCTTATGTGCTCAGCCACACGTCAATGTAGCCAATCCGTTGCTATCGGGGCAGGATAGTATTGTCTAAGGATTAACTTGAATTATAGTCCAAACCCGAGACTGAATGATCATTTCAGCTTGTAACGTTTATCAATGTAGTGATCGTCATTTTTAGGAGACATTTTGGCATAAATCAAAGTTCAGTTGTTACAATGTTATACTGCTCAGATGCTCCCAGAGAGCGCCAATTTACCATCAAGTTTAAAAAAAAATCTTAAGCTGCGAGGGGGGATACCCCCCTCTCACACTCTCCCCCTCTCAGCCCCCCAAACCTGACAACTTGTCTACGCCCTTGCTTGTTAACTATATACATCTTTGTCTTCATGCAATCGGCCTTGGTTACCAAACATCGATTTACACTCTGAATAACTGAGATCGTATTTATTCTTGTACAGCCATTCAGTATCATACGGAGATCAAACGCAGGGAATTTAGAAATAATATGACTAAAATTATTTTACTTTTAGAATGTATGTGCAATACAAATATCACAGTCACAGTCCAGGAACTGACCTCTGCGGAATCCCATAAGTGACTTCAAGTTCGTGTGGTTTAGTGCCACCGAACTCTAAACACCGTTTTCGATGCAGTAAATAGTTTTTTAAACCACAGTAATTCAGTGTTGCCTTTACCCACGTATTTCAGTTGATATAATGAGATGTCGTGATCGATGGTTACAAATGCGTTTGGGTGCTGAAAAACTGTCCCTACCATTTGTATTTGATCAATGTGCTTCAAAATGAAGTCGGAAGCATCAGTAACAACGGTTACTATCGAGTGCTATATTTCCACAACAGGAGTGCGGATAATATAATATTGAGTGTTTGTTTGAATAGTGTGTTTGAATAGTTTGTTTGAATAGTGTGTAATGTTTGATTTTATGATCATGCCTGTAGAGACTGTAGTTGTGAAGATAAGAGAGAGGATAGGTGTATTACGAAGGGTCCAGTCTTATATGGATCAATTATTCAATTGTATGATATCCCAGCCATGCCTATGTTTGATTATGAGTTATATATGACATCGTGCAAAAAGAGTACAGATTAAGATCGAGGCTGAAAACCTTGTTTGTGAGATTACATCACAGCGATACATGTATATCAATGTTCAAATGTCAGAAAGACAGTGATTCCTTTTTCCTCTTTTTTAAGTGGGGTGTTTGTTTATCTGGTTTGTTTAAAGTAGTAATTGTTGGGTCTTGAACGAGATCTGCTAATAAGAAGCTTTCTGTATTCCCATATTAAATAGGTCTCAGCTCCTCAGACAGCTTGACGTAAGAGGCGACTAACTGGGGCACCTGTGCATGGGGTTCCCGGATGTGAAAAGGAATAGGACCCTACCAGTGTGGTCCCCGGGTGTGGAAAGGAATAGGACTCAACGTCGTGATATGACTGAAATCATATTCACTCACTCACCCAATTTGAAGTTGCAAAATTATCAGATATATTTTATTTTGCCGAAATATGGAACGGCTTTGTTATAGTCTCTAGAACAGTGCCATTTTGTGAACATTTAAAACAACATTTGATGGGAGATATCTCAAACAAGATAACATAATGTGTTATACATCATTTAAAATGATTGCGATAATGCAGATTGCTCTTATTGTTATTTAGAAATGAGTATTTATATTGTTCTAAGTGTTTCTTGTCCCTCGATTTTATATGTGGATCCAATGTATTGCTTAACCGTAAACCCAGGTAATATCAGCGAATTTCACATTTAATGTTTTTAGGTCATGGACGACAACTGCTCAGTCAAGGATCATGACCATGTCAGGTTACAATTCATATACTCTGTACTACCTGGTACGGTAGTGTACGGACTGAAGTCACGTGACTGCGGTTTGCTAAATTGAGCGTTGAGTGACCGAGTTATGGCCACTTCATGTATATATAGAAAAGTCAAGATACCACGTAATACATTAAACCTTCAAGTACTTGTATTTCGAACTAGTATGCTATAGCTTACAACCTCTCGTCAATTTTCTGGAGCGAAATTGTATAATTACCGTTTTTGATTCAGGTATATTTGAATGGGATGATTTACAGGCGCGAGGTAATCCTTGATCTGGACTGAGAATTTTCTATCTGAAATAATTAGATTGAAATTCCAATTTCCCAATATTCATTAGATTTGAAGAGTACACTTTGGATTCAAACGTCAATCTAAAAAATGCAATCTACTAACTATAATTGATAATCGGAAGGAACACGCTAAAACATGTTTAAAAGTTTCCTAGTTTTCAGTTCCAGCTCCGAAGTTCCAAGCTCCCTCTCCCCCAAGCTCGCACATGATATAGTACTGCAGTGGTGCTGCAAAATACTGTGAATTCGAATTTTTTTCTTGCCTCGAACTTTCATTTTCCATCAAAATGTGACCATATCGAGAATTGATTTTATAGTGTGGTCTTAGAAGTAAGATCATTCCAGTGCAAGCGAGCAGTTGATGGCAACACACTATTGGCTAATCTCAATTTGTGATAGACTTCTGCTTTGTAATCACTTGCACGTACATTACAAAGTTGATGCTCCTAGACAAGGTCATTTTTCAGATGAAATGGCAGAGTTTGCCGTGGTGACCCGAAAAAAAGTAAATCTGACTGATTTTCGATAGCCTTCTGTTTCATGAACACATGCATTCGTGATGCAAGTTTGGTGTGCCAGGCATGACATCAGTTATACGACACTACACATTATGACGTCGTCCAACAAGGGATGACGCACACTTTCAGTTGTGACGTTGCAATGTTGACAATCAAGCCACACTGTGCGCTCCACCGAGAGCGTCTATTTTGCGGGGTTCACCTTTAATAGCAAATGCCTGTTTGAACAGAGTAAAAACGGCAACTTGAACCATGAAATAATGACATCCGATGACATCCATGTCTTCAAGTCATTATGTTCTTCACTGTCTATTTTGTCTTATTCGAGAGATGCAGAAGTGCAGGTCACGTGGTGCATTTTGGGTGAGTTCCGGTCGACGGCATAAGAGACGTAATCTTCGGGAGATTCGACGGTCGCGAAAATAACATTGAAGTCAATAGAGATTTTCTTTGAAACGATCTTTTGCAGTTTGATTCTGGTAGATAATATTTCAGAAGTGCGGTAGCTTTCAAGCAAGACAACTTGTATAATTTTCACTCATATGCTGTCAACGAAAAACTAGCGTGCTTCAATGCAAATCGTACGACACCAAACGAGCGGAACTCACCCAGCAGGTCATGTGATCGACACATGAGGAAGAGGCGAATGTGGTCGAATTGCTACTCACTGATCTTCCACCATCGTATGATTATTGTTGTTGAACTCTATTGCTGGCTTGTACATTTACAACCTTTTCTGCTGGAACCTGTATATATAGCCGAAATATAGACTATTATATCACAATAACTTCCATTTTCGGAGATACTCGCATCTTAGTTTATGTAAAACTAATCTTTAGTAAAAATGGATTTTTTGTTAATATTGAAACTAAGAAATGTTAGAATTTAAGAACAAATGTTTCCCATGGAAATAATCTTCATATAACAATGTGTGCACTAAATAGATAATGGATGATGACATTTGACAATAAGCGAGAATAATCATCTGCGCATTACGTGTATATGATAGAAAGTATGGAAGGTCTTTATTAAACATACATTTGTTAAACCAAGAAAAGGTATAAAGTCGAACTATGTTGATCTGTTTGATTTGATATCATGTGTGTCATTGGTTAAATATTCGAACCTCTTTGGTCGACAATCTACATGTACTGGAATCTGAATAGTGTGGTTTCGGATGAACTATCATTAATCTATGCAAATTGTTGGGATGTAAATGCGAATGGAAAGCAATTTACCCCTGAGAAATCATTTCGAATTAAAACCTGTATGCGAATACATCATAGTGATTTAATGTTCATTGGTATGCTGACTTTCTGTCGGCATTTCTTGGCGTAGTACGCCACGGTATGCTTCTTGCACATATCGAGAAATGGTCTCTTTCTGTCACAAAAGCCATTTCAAATTGCTTTGGAACAACAGTGGGGAGCACCTTTCAACATACATAAATAATCAGGCTGCACGGATATGTGTTCAGGAGACTGGGTCTGCCCTTAAACTTGTTTTTCACTAAAGATATTTCCCGGACAGCCTAACAATGCCTCAGGCACTGATGAAAAGAGAATTCGAGCAAAGACGACCCACCCATGAGTCCAATTTAACGCGTCACTGTGGACGTCTCGTGTCAACCCTGGCATGACATTGCCGGTGGTTTCAGCAAGTTTTGGTGCCGAGTTATTTTTTTTTCTCCAAAGTGTGGTATGCACATTTAAGCTAAACATAAAAGACTGTTACCATCAGAGTTGATTGATTCAAGGCCGATCGCAATACAGTTCTTCTCATAATCAAATCTTACCTTTCAACAAAATGCCACTATGGATAGTTTCAGGAATGCATTCGAGAGGATAATCAGTTTGCGTTCGGACAGCGTTTGGAGACTAGCATGCAAGGTAGAGAATTAATGCACCTGTGCGTCAGAGTCGCATGTTCGGGGATTTCCGTAAATTCTTAATGTGAAAACCATCATCCAATGTCCTTAAATTTCAGGTCCAGGGAACACCTGTTTGAAGATTTGGAACGTGTAATAGCAGCAATTCCAAGTTATCTTACAAAATGATCAATATATTTACATTTTCGGGTTAAAATGCAGTAAATGACGTCACTTCCGCCAAAGGTCGATGTTCGTGTAAGAATATCCCGCATTAAATGCTCAGTTGTGTTATTATCGGATAATATCATAGCTAACTTTTATTGTGGTCCCCTTACTTAGTAAGTCTCGATTTATTCCTGAAAAAATGTGAGAGTTGCGACCCTGTGTTCTGTACAGGACACAATCAAACGACGTAACCCACATGGCCAACCCAGACAGACGAAAAGTACTCGTCTCAGAGGACAGTTTGCGTTCTCAAAATTTGACTGGCATGGAGTGTGGTTTGGTACATTTCACGCGAAGAGGGAGGAGTAGTAATCAACAACATCAGTATGTAGTTCCAGACTAAAGTACGGGAAGGTCAGTTTTCCAGGGGCGAACTGAGCCTGTTTAACCTGGGAGGTGATGGGGCACATCAATAGTCCATTTTTACCTACAATGTAACATGCAGACGGAGCTTGCTGATTCTTATTTAATTCAATCATCAATGTTTGTCAACACAATTTAATTTGAATAATCAGTGCGGATGAACATGCTGGGCAACTCTTGAATTCCGTACACGTGATGCCCTTTTGAGGAGTCCTAGACAATTGATCTGAAATAGATGAGGTTTTTTTTCGAAGTTTGTGTATTCTATCTGAGAAATGCTGTTCTAAATCCACGGGGATCGTGATTTTGCAGATAATTTTCATTTCTTCTTGTCAGGGAATGCTAAGGGATGATAATGCTAGATATCACAATGGTGCAATTACTAAAAATAACTCGAAATCATCCCCTCCTCCCTCCACAAGCTCGTGAGTACGGTCGGCCGGGAGGGACATCATGTTCCGCAATTTGCTCTGATAATATTTAACAGATTAAGATCAACAAAGATTTCAGTCAGAGATAATTTTACGTTGAATTTGCAGCCAATCTCCCGACCAGTCAGCAATTTTACTTAGATCCGCAGGCTAAAAGTACACAAATTCACTTCTATTTAAGCTCTCGGCGTTCTGCAAATCACTTGTCCTAATGGAGTCATCTCCCTTGATAAGCCCGTAATTAGGTCACTATCATCCTCGATTGTCCTACAGGACGTGGTTCACATATATGGGGAATTGTGTCCAGATTACTCTCCAACTTTATTTGAAAGATGTCTTAGCGCATTAGGGCTTATTTAGTCTAGATGTCAAATTCCACCAATTCCAAAGATGGGGGGTGGGTTACAGGATTAGCTGCAGAATATTTATTCTTTGGAGTTTGGCAATAATATTACCCTCAATATTGCCTCAGATATTACCCTATATGTGGTGTCAAGTGTTTCAAAATGTTCCTTCCTTTAGGTTAAAATGCAGTAAATGACGTAACGTCCACCAAAGATCGATTTTCGTGGTCAGAATATCCCACATTGAATGCTCAGTTGTGTTATTTTTGGATAATATCATAGCGGAATTTTATTGTGTTCCGCTTACTTAGTAAGTCTCGATTTATTCCTGAAAAAGTTGTGACAGTTGCAACCCTGTGTTCTGTACAGGATACAATCAAACGACGATGCCCACGTGAAAAGATCAGACGGACGAAATGTGCTCGTCTCAGAAGACAATCTGCGTTCTTAAAATTTTATTGGAATGGAGTGTGGTTTGGTACATTTCACGTGAAGTTGGAGGAGTGGTAATCAACAATATCAGTATGTAGTTCCAGACTAAAGTACGAGAAGGTCAGTTTTCCAGGGGCGAATGAACCTGTTTAATCTGGGACGTAATCGGACACATCAATAGTTAATTTTTACCTCCGGTACACCCTGCCGACAGATTCCCTGGCCTAACTTGGACGACGCTCTATGGAATGAAGATTTAAATTCGTTCCAGCAAATGTAGTCCTAGATGGATAGTTTCCAATGTAGTTCATGTTCATTGGTTGAAAATGGGATCAGTACATAAACCGTGACTTTTCAAATAGGCAACTTTGTAAACAATCTCCATGCAGCCAATATTATCCTTTTATGAGCTTGGGGGCTTGGCTGACTTGGTAGCTCGGAATGTATGAGCTTTTAGCTTGGGGGTGGCGTGGCAGCTTGGGATGTGTGATCTATGAGTTTGGGGGCTGGGGCTGACATGGTAGCTTGAGAGCGTATGCTGAGAGCTTGGAGCTTGAAAGCTGCATGCGCTTGGGAGCTTGGAGCGTGGGAGATGTGTGCATGAGAGTTCGCATCAAGGCGTTTCTTATATCGAATTACTCAGACAGGCCATTGAAATACGAAGTTCAAATTCTTATTTAATAGGTCTGAAATTGAAGCCCTTCCTCCAATTGGATAATATGAAATGATTTATTAGGGAAAATTCCATGGTTCTATAAAAAAAAATCATGACCCGAGTTTTTCAAGTATGGGCGCTGAACTTTAGATGGTTTTCATTTGAGCTGTCCTGGATGTCTGTCAACTAACGAATTTACAGCTCATTAGTAGTATTCTTGGTTATTATCACGAATTTGGGGGGTTCTCTAACATTTGAGCGTATGTCGAGTTGACTCATCTTGTTCTACTTTTGTATCCAGGTGACACAAATACGATTAAAAAGCTTGCACACGGCGAACAGATTAATGACATGTCAAACTGAAGTATCACATCAGATATGATATCAAGCTCTACCAGGCATTCATTTCGTTCTGCGCCTCTCCATTTAGCGCTGTGAGGGTCTCACGGACTGTGCCGGAGTTGACGCAAGGTCATCTGCTGCCACAGTGAACGAACATGGCGACCGTCTACCTGGGAGAATTGATATCAGTCGCCACTCATCGATATGTCTTTCCGCAACATATAGTTCTAGGGTAATTTGTCAAAAAGCTGCCTTCAAACTGTGTGAAACTGGCGTGTTGAAATACATTGAATACCTGTTTAGTGCATTTCGAGATAAATATACATTTTGCGATCAGTAAAACAGCCAGATAGAAAAGTTCTTGGTTTTTAGAAAAGCCCATTTGCGTACACTTCGCCATCCATAAGATGGTTTGCGAATCGTGTGTCTCCATTTTCGCGGAGCGATATCCGGTGTTTTACCGGATTCTGTTTGGCCTTCATCCGGCGGATAACAGACTCGAGAAATCTGATAAATTACAGATATTCATACCGCTTCTGAAACAGATATTGCCTGGGCTTACAAAATGTATAGGTGGATAGGTATAGGTGTGGTGGATCTGTAATTTTGAACAAGTAGGACATCACATGACTCGAAAATGGCGAGTTACGTTGGTGTTACGTCGGTAGACTTTTGCTGATTGGCTGTCACGTGGTATTGATTTCTGGAAAATCCCTCTTGCATTTCCCGAAAGTAGGCTGAAAATGGATACACAGGATCCCAAGGTCAGTCTTACCGCGTATAAGAAAAACCATGTAAAAAAATGGCGGGACCCCTACAGGGGTAAATGCAGTGTAGCGCAAAGCACCCTATGAGAGGATATGGGCGTTGTCGACTAGAATGATCATGATCGTATGTACTGAGGGTGAATATTTCTTATTAGATGAACGGTTCGATAAGATGAGAATAATAATTCCCCGTAACGCTGAACAAATATCAAATACTATTTCATTGAAGTAGATCCTAAAATGGGTTGGTCGGAGTTTAATCCGAATTTGAAGGCACAGATCGACGACAAGAACTGCTTGCTCCCACCCCGTTGGTTCGAATCCCGTTTACCCAAACAGTTGCCGTCAGAGAGTCACAACAATGCAAAAGAAACAAGACGGAGACCAACACATTTCGGTCTGGTTCTGTCAAGTTAGTTCTGGTACGGACATGACCGATCACATACGAATCCGGCAACATGGTCAAGCCTCGGCCAAAAGAATATATAATTTATTATTCACATATGTGGTATAATGCGATGTCGAAATCTGGAACATCTTTGGGTTTGCAGCGTAATGGTCATATCTTCAACTACAAACTCATTTTACAAAGCGAAATGTTGAATAAAGTAAAGCTCACATGGTCATGAAGTCCACGAGTGTAACATGTGTACAGAATGTACATTGTACCTAACAAAAGGTCAGTACCAGGCACAATATTATAACTGCCACCTAGAGACAGATCGGTCCTGGACGGCAAACATTGATAACACATGATCAATAGGCCTACACTCGTACATGTATAACTGACAGTTTTATTGCCGTGTATGGCAAAACGGCTTATTATGTACGGTGGCTCATAAGGGACATGCACTATTTTTTTAGTTTTATATTTATTTTCTTTACTTTTACATTATTTTTTTTATTTTTCGACTTTCCACCCTCCCCGAAACTACTTTCCACCCTCCCCAAAATTACTTTCCACCCTCCCCGAAATTACTTTTCACCTGCGCTGAAACTACTTCCCACCCTCCCCGAAATTACTTTCCACCCTCCCCGAAATTACTTTTCACCTGCGCTGAAACTACTTTCCACCCTCCCCGAAATTACTTTCCACCCTCCTCGAAACTACTTTCCACCCTCCCCGAAACTACTTTCCACCCTCCCCGAAATTACTTTCCACCCTCCCCGGAATTACTTTTCACCTGCGCTGAAACTACTTTCCACCCTCCCCGAAATTACTTTCCACCCTCCCCGAAACTACTTTCCACCCTCCCCGAAACTACTTTCCACCCTCCCCGAAATTACTTTCCACCCTTCCCGAAATTACTTTTCACCTGCGCTGAAACTACTTTCCACCCTCCCCGAAATTACTTTCCACCCTCCTCGAAACTACTTTCCACCCTCCCCGAAACTACTTTCCACCCTCCCCAAAACTACTTTCCACCCTCCCCGAAATTACTTTCCACCCTTCCCGAAATTACTTTCACCTGCTGAAACTACTTTTCACCCTCCCAGAAATTACTTTCCACCCTCCCCAAAACTACTTTCCACCTGCCCTGAAAACTAGTTTTCACCCGCCCCGATATTACTTTCCACCCTCCCCGAAACTACTTTCCACCCTCCCCGAAACTACTTTCCACCCTCCCCAAAACTACTTTCCACCCTCCCCGAAATTACTTTCCACCCTTCCCGAAATTACTTTTCACCTGCGCTGAAACTACTTTTCACCCTCCCAGAAATTACTTTCCACCCTCCCCAAAACTACTTTCCACACTCCTCGAAATTACTTTCCACCCTCCCTGAAATTATCATGTGACCGAAGTCATGTGACCACACACCTCGCTGAAGCAGGCATTATGGCGCGCACCCATACTTACTTCGATAACACTTCTGGGTGCACTCCACACTAGGCCACGGTTTCGCACAAATTTCATAATAAGGGAGGTCGCCTGTTTTTGACAGCATGGTAATTCTTCTTCCCTTTCTACTAACTGAAATCTATAGTATCGCCCTGCTGGATGTAACCATTTCTTCAAACGAAGATATAACACTTGCTTGCTGGTCTCAACTACGCGCCACTACGGAGGTAATCGTTTCCGGAATTGAATATCAGGCAGGCCAAAATCCTCACTTTTTCGGGAAACGAAAATGATGATCCCTTTATGGCGATAAAATTTTACAAAAAACGAGTAGGTCGACCCCCTGCTTTTTTCGCCATTTTAAATTGTCCTTTGGACGGGAAACACTTTAACATACATAAAAAGAAAATCATTTCGTACGTTTTCTCTGGGTTGCGGGTAGAATTTGACACATTTTCATATATTTTAAGGAGTTTTTCAGAAAAGTTGAAGAAGGTTTAAGAAGGGTTGCACGTCTTTCATTTTCAATTTCAATAACTCACTTGCCTCCTGGAATAATGGCATGAGTGTGCGCATTCGGAAAATATATACTTTTAGAGGGGTTTTCTTAAAGATTTCACATATATTTAAGGCCGAAGACCCGAACCCATGTCTATTTTTAACCGCACATCATTTAGGTGTGGAATGCACCCTCTGTTGGACCAGATCAGCCGGAGAGCCGCCATAATTCCTGCTTCAGCCAGGTGACTTCGGTCACATAATTTCGGGGAGGGTGGAAAGTAATTTCGGGAAGGATGGAAAGTAATTTCGGGGAGGGTGGAAAGTAGTTTCGGGGAGGGTGGAAAGTAATTTCGGGGAGGGTGAAAAGTAGTTTCAGCGCAGGTGAAAAGTAATTTCGGGGAGGGTGGAAAGTAATTTCGGGGAGGGTGGAAAGTAAGTAGTTTCGGGGAGGGTGGAAAGTAGTTTCGGGGAGGGTGGAAAGTAATTTCGGGGAGGGTGGAAAGTAGTTTCGGGGAGGGTGGAAAGTAATTTCGGGGAGGGCGGAAAGTAGTTTCGGGGAGGGTGGAAAGTAGTTTCGGGGAGGGTGGAAAGTAGTTTCGGGGAGGGTGGAAAGTAATTTCGGGGAGGGTGGAAAGTAATTTCGGGGAAGGGTGGAATGTAGTTTTGGGGAGGGTGGAAAGTAGTTTCGGGGAGGGTGGAAAGTAGTTTTGGGGAGGGT
>JAVTVY010045977.1:0-20140 GCA_036873755.1 Hanleya hanleyi
AACTCATTGCCTACAGCAAGCCGCTGTAAGCGGCTCACGTTTCTTTAACTTGCGCCGGAAAGCCGCTGACAGCGGCTTCTTGACAGCCTTATCTAAACACACCTGTGATTGGTTGTTTCGGCCCCGGAAGCGAAAAATTGACCAATTAACGCTTCCGTGATATATGAATCACTGGGGACATTCCATTCAGGCTCGATTTAGCGGTTATGACGTCGGGAATTTCCAAATAACCTCATGTCATGTGACAATTGAGAGGGAAACCCCAAACATGGCGGATGTGATCGGCGAATGTTGTGTGTTTGTTATCTCCTGACTAGACAACATACAAATTCAAGAACGGTTTTCATCATCAGTTTTTATTTGTACGAATCACCAAAGCATCAATGATTGTAAAAATATATAGATAGCCTCATGAAATGCGACAAATGAAAGGGATTTTCCAAGCATGGCGTCATCATCCTGTGTGGGCGACGTAACTTCGTAAGTGGTCCGTGTTTTTCTTTTTTCGCCCGACTTGAAAAAAAACAACAAACAATTCAAGAATGGTTTCCATCATTAGTTTTTATTTATACGAATCCCCAAAGCATAAGGATTGTAAAAATATATAGTTTACCCTACCTACGGTACCCATGGAAAAATCTCAGAGCCATTATTATAACCATATGCGGAAATTTATATTTTTGCTAAATTTATTCCGTCCAAACGTGGATATTTATCCCATAGGCAAAGAGTTAAAACTCAATTCTAATATGATTGAGTTATATCGAAACTTTCGACTATATTGCAGAGACAAAGCTGAAGTAAACTGCATTTGCCTCAGCAGTTATTTCGCCAAGGCCATTTTCTGAATTGTGAAGGCTGCGTGATATTACAAACTATGAAACTACATGTGCTGTGTTTTTCAGGTGAGCTCATGTTATTGGTTACCACAGACCAGTTGCCATGGTGACAGGGTTGCAATGTTCTCCCAGGTTGTCTGGTGGATTTTCACAAATTTCTTCCTTGTTATTCTGAAGGTATTTCAGTTCTATCCTGTCAATGTTGTGATACTGTACTATCTGGAATGGCCTGCTCCATCTAGAAATATTGGCATGACCTAGTTTATCGTAAACTATTGAAATAATCCCTGACTTCAAGTTATTCCTTGAACAATGAAGCTGTGCATGCCAATAGCACAGACAGGTGCACTGAGACAGTGGTTTGTTCACCCACTGTCTTTCGTATTTCTTTAACACAGGTCAGGCTTTTTAGATATCGAGAAATGGTTGTACATAAGTCGTCAAAATTATCATAAATGTAAGCAAAATGGTTACATTTATGATAATTTTGGCTATGTCAATGCACCTGCTGATACTATAAGCGCAGCTTCATTGTTAAAAAATTAACTTGAATTTTGTGCAAGTCACGGATTGAAACAGGTTCTCTAGTCAATAGTTAACCAAAATAATGCACGGTTGTTCCAACACAGACCTAACAGATAAGGCACCCTCGTTGGCCAAGTGATCTGCGGTGCTTCACTGTTGACCTCTAGACTCACACTGCTGAACTGGCACGGATTCGAGCCCAGCTGATGCACATGTGGAAGTTTGCAAATTACTTGCCGATGGGCGGCAGTTCTCTCCGGGTACTCCGGCTTCCTCCACCAACTAAACTGTCTGTCGCCATTTAAAAGTGAAATAAACTTGAGTGTGACATTATAAATCTCTCCCCCCCCCCCCCCCCACAGATAATGTAGATTATCCATGTCTTTGAAATGTAGTAGATCTGAAGATAATTTCATTGAACTTTTCAGTCTTTCTTCTACATTACGGACACGGCTGGTTACAGGAATAAGGTATTCTACTATAGAAAACCTGTCTGGCATCAACTCAAACAAAAGGCAGAGACAGGTAATGTTACACTACATTTGGACATCTAAAGCTGATTATAGACAGAACTATTTGGGAACTACATGTAGCTTCTCAACTGTGTTTTAAAATGATCAAATTATATATTTTTGTCATTTAGAAAGTGATCGTATAACAGAATTTTCGTTAATTTGGGATTACACTGTCTCAGTATAGCACAGATTATATTGCTGAAATTTGGAGGTTCCCATGTGGGATTCGAACCAGCGACCACCAGATTAAGGTACGAATCCGCCAGCACTTTATGTTGATCCTGCAAAAATATATCTGCAACCATGCTCAAAATTCTCCAATATGCGACGCTAGCAAACTTGATTAAGGCCGCTCAAGACATAAAGATGTTACTGCACACAATTCTCTCCTAGAACTGAAAATCTGCAGCTGTCAGTGCTATATCTTTAATAAACGGTTATGCTGTAATGGTTATGGAGTTTTACAAAAAAATGTTGAATCTCATGATATCTTGCAGTTTTATGGGTCAATTCAAATGAATATCTTGAACTTTCATTGGCCATTAGATAAACAAACCATAAGTATAAAGGATATATTTGACAATGAAATTGGGATAAAAGCTTGTTGAACACTGAATTCAAAATGCCTAAAAGAGTTTCTGGTTATTTATTTTCAGACTATTCGAAGAATGGAATACTTATCCCACAGAACCTGGTATGTTTTATACAAATTAAAACTGTCTGGCACATATGGACCTGCTAAACATGATGATGATGACTTTTGTCAAATCACCCCAAATCATGCCATTTGGTGAACTTTGACCTCTGACCCAACTTCTATTTTGCAAACTCCACTTCACTGTCTAAGAATGGCAAGATATAAGTCGGTGTTAAAAACCCAACGCAGCCAACCAATCTGTGGCAGTGATTAATATACCGGCTAAGGCACAAAGCTTATCATCCACAGTTATTGCAGAGTATTGATATGTCATTCTCGTGGCATCAGGTTGTATACCTTCGACTGTTAGATATATCCTCTGATTGCACTGGGGTTGGAATCATGGCGTGCAGCTTTTGTGCGCATGGCTCTCATCCAATCAGCATCGTCTGCTTGTTAATGGAGCAGAGGGCACAGTTAAAGAAGACAGAGTACCGTACGTGTGTTGTTGTGTAATAATTTAGCATGAAATATGCTAATTCTATTGCAAGATATACTGGATGCATTTCCAATCTATCGTATATGGATACATGCTCCCTGTGTTGATCAAACTTGATACAGGTCGAATGCGCATGCACGCCGCGTTTTCTGCACAGTTTAGTCAGAGGGTGCTGCATCGACTTTTAGGAGGTTACAAACTCTGACAATGGCAGAATGTGATATGTGGGACATGATTGTTTTTTCCAGACTCAGGTGAAGAGGAAGCTGCAGACTGGGGAATCTCTGGGCGTGGCTCATCTACGCTTCCTCCCAAAGACCAGCTCTCTCAGACCCATAGTAAACATGGGCAGGAAACCTCCTGCTGACAGTGTCAAGGTCAGTAAAGCTATCATGGTAAATCAGGGTCATCAAATTTATTATTGTCTGTCTCACATTACGAGGCAACAGGATTTTCGGCGAGATATTGGAGCCAGTTTTCCTTGGTGCAGTGAAATTTTGCACATCATCTGAATATTATTTGTGCGTTTTCATCCGGAAATTTCATGAAAATCCAGTCAATAGTTGGGTCAAATTCACCAAAACAAATTTTGTTCTGAAAATTTTGCATGCTAATTGATGATGTCATAGCGGCCAGTCACAATGTTACAACATTGCAACGTCATTGTGATTTGAAAATACCATGCTAGGTGATGAAGATTTTCTTTGATTCTGCTTAGATTTCTTCGAAATTTCAGAATAAAAATGCACAAATTACAGATAGATACTGTGAAGAATTTCAATGCTTTGAGAAAAATTGGCTCCAATATATTACTGAAAATCCCATTCCCTCATAAATTGAGACAGACAGTTTGGAGATTGGAAAAATGGTCCAAAATCAGGCAGATAATTATTTCTTCATTATTGTATTTTACTGATTCCAAAGGATTATCAAATTTGTTTGGATGCTAGGCTAAATGAATTTGATCGTCATTTTTGGAGGTGATCACATTTTAAGGCCCATTTCCACAGCACGCGTTTTCGCAGCGATAACCACATCCGAAAAATAGCAGTCATGTTATTCAATGGTGTAGTACTCACAGCACGCGTCAGTCGCGGCGACACCAGAACCACATTTTTGATGCGCGACAAAATTAAAAGCAGGGCTATTTCAACGCGTTGTCGCTGAACTGTCGACCAATCGGAGGGGATAGAAATCGTTAGCCCGGTTACGTTGAGGGGAATCCCTTCCGGTGAATGGCTGGAATGGCGAGAGTGTCGCTGTCATAACGCGTGCTGTGGAAATGCGCCAAACTGCAAAAAGTTGTGGTTTGCAGTTGGGAAAATGGGCCTTCACTTGTTTGAGTGAATTTTTACTGTATCGCTTGTAATGGGGTCTTCCTACAATCCCACACTAACAGTTGGGGGGGGGGGGGCTGTATTGGAGATTCAGAAGTATGCAGACAAGCTAATATTGTAGTACTAGTACCACAAGCTAGGGTGCTGCAAATTGTGCTTCATTCCATGGATAGGTGTCCCGGTTTCTATTCTTCACTGAATTTGGTGCTGAGAAAAATAATTCAAACTTGACCATTTAACTCCCTTCATTTTTTTTCACACAAGTAATAGAGATATTTCTGTGCACTGTATACCCTGTACGAGGCTCTTCCCTTTATCTGTGCCTACATATGAATCCATCTATCGTCCAACAGATTAATATGTAATACGGTAATTCCCCTAATAATTCAATCACAGGAAGTTCACTTTTCAACTCTGTTCTTCAAACACAGAGAAAAAGTAACATTCCCATTCTTCATTCAATTGAAGAAAAGTCATATAATGACAAAATGTGACACTTTTGTAGCTGATGCCATGAAGAATATTGCCAGATTTATGCCATTTTTACTGCACTTCCGGCGATCGCATTATTAGGGGAATTACCGTAGCCCGAATCTTCGATATTTGTAAAAAAAAATTGGGAACTGTAGAATGCATCTTGGGGAAATTTTCAAACAGTTTTCATGATGTAGCGCATTGGACAGCTATAGCTTCAACTTTTATCTTGTTCCTTCCCATGTACACTCTCAGTCCTGGATGAGCTAGCATTCTCATGGCATCAGATTGTAAATCTCCTACTGTCAGATATATCCTCTGATTGCACTGGGATTGAAATCACAGCACACAGCTTCAGTGCATATGGCTCTCGGCCAATCAGCATCGTCCGCTTGTAAATAGAGCAGAGTAGTCTCACCACATCACAGTTAGACAAGAAGTTGTACTTCCATGTGTAATAATTTAACACAAAACTTGTTAAAGTGTAACTGTGATACTATTGTAATTTTCTGTCATATTCAAGATAGTCTTCCAAATTATAGGATTTATGCCCTGTTTCTTGTTTTACAATTTAATTTAAAACATTTCAGTGTTATTAAAGTTCTTCTAGTGTACAGCGCCACAAGCATGTCGGAACTTGTGACGTTATTATGGAATGATTAAGGACGTCACAACGCAACATTGTTACATACTATTCCATTCTCTGCTTTGCCGCGACGTCCCGCAGACTGCGGGATGCTCGAAGTATGACGTCGTTAACGTCACCTCTGACGTCAAAAGGGACAATGAAGATTTCTCCCCCACTGTAGAAAGCTACCTTTGAATCCTTTGAGACAGACTATGATTGAAATGATGGGAGAAAGTTTTATTACATTTTATTATTCACACAGTTATCTTGAATATGATGAACAGTTACACGAGTACCACAGTTACACTTTAATTCTTTCACAAGTTATACTGAATGCATTTTCCATCTCTCACGTATGCAGATACATGCTCCAAGTGTCTATTAAAATCGATACAGACCGAATGCGCATGCGCACTCCATTTTTCTGCACAGTTCAGTCAGAGGGTGTTAAACTGACGGTTTAGGAGGTTACAAACTCTGACAATGGTTGAATGTGGATGAGGGACAGATTTAATGGGGGAGGAATTTCAGTCCTTAACAATGACCCCTTCTTTTTATTCAACAGGTTCTGCCAATCAATAAACAGTTAGCAGATGTGTTTCAAGTCTTAACATTTGAAAAGGTGAGTTCTGTCTGATCATATCCATCTCACTGATTTGAGCTGAAATCAAACAGGGGAAATCCTTTCTGACCATGGCGTTTGTGTCATCTTGAGCTTCCTCTTGCTTTGTGTTTTTGACTTGGGTTAATTGGTGATTAATTCTCAATTTGATTCAAATCATAAAATTTTTGTTGTTCCCAGGACAGGAATCCCAGTTTACTGGGCTCGTCTGTGTTCGGTGCTGATCATATTTACATGAAGTGGAAGAAGTTTGTCTCTCACAGGAAGAAGCAACTTGATGACAGGTACAGTGGGCAATTTGTGCTATAGTTCAAGTTAATCCCTGGACAAGTGAGTGAGTTAGGGTTTAACGTTGCGTTCAGCACTATTTCGGCCATATAGCGACGATATAACTAACTTCAGGGAGCACTTCTGAAGTTCCTCTCCCTTTCTGTCTGTGGGTACATGAGTTTTTGCTCGTCTGGCCCAGTTTTATTTTTATTATTTTCATTATCGCCGCCAATGTTGAAAATAATAAATCTACCCGTAAAACAAAAAATAACATTGGTGTGGCCTCAATAATATGACTGTTGTACTTGTACATGTATATATTTTCAGACCGCTATACTTTGTGAAAGTGGACATTAAGAACTGTTTTGACTCTATCGACCAGAAGAAGTTGTTCGATATCATCTCCCTCATTCTGAAACAGGTAATGGATCTGTTTATTAGATGTCTCATTGTGTTGGTTATTGTCTGTTGAATTTTTATTTTTATTCTTGGTCTTTCTTTTTCTTCTACCAATCCTTGTTGGTATGATGAACCAGATGGCATGGCTATGTAGGTCCAATATTGGGTTTTGGTTGGTACAGTGGGTTTACGGTCGATGACTAACGTTGGGCTTCGGTTGGCTCATTGGTGCAGGTTCAACGTAACTTTGGCCAGCTGTATATTCTGATTTTTTAACAGTACAGTATTGCTTAAATTTAGGATTCAAAGAAATAATTCTCTTTTATTTTTTATTTTTTATTATTATTATTTTTTTATTTTTTTTTGGTGTGTGAAATCTAGACTTGTGATGAACCTGAATCCTGTGTAATTGGTTATCAATTTTCTATTTCTATCAATGATGTACTGGTATTGCTTGATTCAGGGAACCCTCGGTGGTAGTTTGAATAGAGGTTTATGAGGGTTCCCGCTCCTTATGTCACCATTTCATTCCATTCTCTACCATGTGTACAGATATGCCATACAATATTGGCGATGTTGCAAAATCAAAATTTGATTTTGTCTGCAGAGTGGAACAGAAGAATACGTCATCAGGAAGTACGTCAAAATCTTCACAGCTGGAGGAAAGGTCAAGAGGGCATTTAGTCGTCATGTGACAGAACTTCACAAGTTTGAACCCGACTTCACCAAGTTTGTGAAACAGCTTACTCAGGAAGAGAACACACGAAATGCTCTTGTTCTTGACCAGGTATTCAAGGTTATTTCTATGACATGTAAAATAACATTTATAATGTACAGAGAAACCTGTGAATATTGACATCTGTGTAAACCGACCAACATGAAAATACTGACATTATATTGAGTCCCAATACTAAAATTTGAACCTTGATAAACCATGACCCTGTCAAAACTGACTCTATGAAGCCTGGCGCACACGAGAGCTATCAGCTGAGCTAACGGCCTCAATTGCCTGTCAGCTATCTCTCTCGTGTGCGGGCAGTTTTTGGTGAGATTTTGACCTCGCGAGGCCGAGAGAAAAATATTAAACTTATTTGAAAATTTTGCCTTGCAAGGCCAAATCCTCCGCATGTGTGGCGAACGTAAGCTAACAGCTCAGCCGTTTTATTCGACAGGCCAATGAAACGCATCTTCTTTTCACGTGATTCATACACACAACTGTTCAAAATGGCCATTTTTATGCAAGCCTGGTCACAGGAAAGATCATATGATCTTAAGGTGGCTCCCTGGTTACAAGAATGGCTGTTCTGCGCAGCTTTTTGCGCATAGCAATTACCTCCCTTTTAATCGTACTCTTGTGCGCGAATGGATAGAATGAGATACTGTGACATGCTGCGTTTACTAAGCATCCCTTGTGACGTCATGACGTAGAATGGCAAACTCTTTGCTGGCGTGGCATTTGTCGACGCCATGACGTTGCATTGTTGCGACTAGATGCAAAATGGCGGGAAAAAGTGTGAGAGTAAATACATTCGGAGCCCTATTCATGCCCTTTTTTGGATGGCGACCTACCTTATATTTGAGTTATTAAAAAACTACATACTCCAAGGAATACGTAGTAAAAAAATGAGAAAATTGACATGACTTTTGAATATTCTGAAAACAATTATGTCTCAAGTACTGGGTGTTTTACATAGAAATCGCATTGTATCAATTTGCCACAGGTACACGTTATACAAGCTGAAAATTAGAAAAAAGTAATACGGTATACCTCAATTTTTATATCACTTTCTGATATAGGATGGACTTCCTGAGCTATACAAAAAATACGAGAAAAATGACATGACTTTGCATCTAAACCAGGGAGCCACCTTAAGGTGTTCATGCACAAAAAGCCTGTAGAAGGACAACTATCTAACCAGCAGTTGCTGACGGGAAAAGCTTTCCAAAGTAGCGTATATGATACGTTGTGCAGTGAACCGTTTCACTGAGTATTAGTTCTTATAACATGGGAAAACATGTTTTGTTTCCAAATGTAGAAGTCCATGCCGGATCATAAAAAAAGATTTGAAACATGGAATTCCTTGTTTCCTCGGTTGACACTCAGCCTTAAGAGGATAGATCAAGGACTGGTTGGTCCGGTGTCATGATAATGTGACTGGAAGAGTAAGAGAGAGAGGGGGAGATAGACAGAGAATTAACGTTTAACGTCGCGTTCAGCAATACAAATGTGACTTGAGTGAAGTACCATGTCTGCCTACCTCATGATGCTTCATGAAGGCAGCACTATAAAACGGCATTAAGACTGGTTGGTTACTTGGTTACTCTGTCATGATAAGAGTATTTGCACCTGTCCGCGAGAGGACGTTTGAATCGGAGAGAACAAAGTCCCATACAATGTATCTTTCTTCTAGCAACGTTGTATTGTGACATCATGCAACATTCAGATACGGCGACATCATCATGACGTCAACAAAGGACATTACGCATTATACTAATGATGTCACTGGCGTTACAATAGAAAATGTCGCCTTGAGCGTGGATATTGCCAAGTACAAAATATTACATTGACAGTGTGGTACATCATGCCACCGAACCCAATTTTGAAGTTATTGGAATTGTCGTTTGCTCAATATGCTGCTCTGTTTTGACGACTACCTATCTCGTTCCATCTTATCCAGTCCACATTTTGTCCCCCCCCCCACCCCCACCCCCACCCCCACCCTCTGATTCAAGCGCCCACTGGCGGACAAGGGCAAATTCCTCATACAGTCACAGTCAGGAGACTTCGCTATTGCCAGCTGAGATGTCACTCTTGCTTGCGATACCGTTATCGTGTTTACATTGGCGTATAAATTGTCACCACGTCAAGAGGTTCACGAGTTATAAGAAGAGAGACGGATAGTCAGCCATTGAACATTTGATGCTATAGCTATACAGTCTATTCAAGAGACTAGTTTGTCCCCTGAATATTAGTCCAGTATAACGTGACACCAGGCTTTCTTTTTTAATATGCTGTTGTTTACTGACAGGCCTGGTAGTCCCGTAGGCTGTCATAGTAAAGACAAATCAAAATACCACCGTCAACACATGAGCGGGGAAAACGGCCCAAAATGAAAAAATAAAGAATTTCCCTGCCCACTCACCTTGATATTTCAAAAGACCAGTACCTACTGCATTCATATCACGTATTTCCCAACGCTGACAGGTCTGATAACACGCGAGTGCACCCTGGCAATCTAGAGGTAGTTTTCTAGCGGCTGAATTTTTCTCGCAAAAATGGCCACAATGGAAAAAAGCCTTGACCGTGGTCCTTATTTGGGGATACCACGTGTTCACACAACTCGTCACATAGTGCGGGGATACCCTAGAGGACAAAGGGGTCTTCCGTTATGTATAACAATAAAACGGACCCTGCTTCGACTAAACTGAAATAAAGTCAACCCGATCAGGACAAATTTAGTCATTTCTTCCTTACCATATTCTTTACAAATTCATCAATACTAATATTTGCAGCAGTAATTTTTAGTTCATCTTTCCTCACAAGGAACTTAATCTGTTATAACGGAAGACCCCTTTGTCCTCTAGGGATTCCCCGCACTATGTGACGAGATGTGTGAACACGTGGTATCCCCAAATAAGGACCAAGGTCAAGGCTTTTCCATTGTGGCCATTTTTGCGAGAAAAATTTAGTTGCTGGAAAACTACCTCTGAATATGAATATGAGCCACATGTTGAAATTACTTGGTATCAATCTCCTACGGATAATATTTAGGTCACACAAAATAAGGACTTGTAGGTCATGTTTTTCTTTGGTCTGGTATTTCAGGACCTATAAACGACGTCCGCTTAACCGGGGATAGACAGGCATGATCTGTGTTTATGAGAAATCAATACGAGTGTTTTCGTACAATTGCCCCGCTCTATCTGAAACATGTCAAGTAATAAGGGGAATAACCGTTAACTTTCCAGTTGTTAGATATAAGCCAGTATTTGGCACTCGCTCGGGACATGTACAGACAAGTCAAATGTGTGTCTTTTCTGGCCAGTGTAGGAAACAAACCTGCTTACATCAGCGACTGTTTCACTTATTTCAGCTCATGTAACCGATTCCTTATTCACCCAATCTTCGACCGGTAAACCAAGACATGTCAAACCAAGCCAAGTCAGGTATGATATTAATTCTTTCTTTCTTCGTTGTAGGCCCTCTTAAATGGATGTTACACTGGCCAACATGGTTATCTTGTAAAGCTGATTGTTAGAGAAAAAATATATATATTTTTACCCCTCGGCCAAAATTTGGCCGAAGGGTATTGTCGTCGTCATGTACGTCCGTCTGTCCGTCACACCTTTCTCGTTACCAAGATATCTTTAGAACGACTTACCCTAGGCACACCAAACTTGCAGTGCGCATCCATATGCTTGTGACCCAGAACCCTATTGGGTGGAAACTTTGGCGGCCATCTTTAATTTATTCAAAACCATGAATTTTGTGTATCTCGGGTACTATTTCGCTGTTCAGTGTGAAACTTAGTATAAATCATCGATGCTTCAAGAAACTCCAAAGGAATGACCAAACCAGTTTCTCTGATTCGTTGGAAACCTTGGCGGCCATCTTATTTCATGCTAAATCTTGAATGATGTATATCTCAATATCTTTAATCTTTAATCTATAATCTTTAAATGATCTTTAATCTTTAATTTATATCTTTAATGATGTATGAACCACATCAGTTCCTTTGAGTGGCGTGAAGGATGGGCGGCCATCTTTAATTTATGCAAAATCATTAACGATCTCTATCTCCGATAACGTTAAAGTTCTTGATGTAAAATTTGGTATACATCATTGATGCATCAAGAGACTTACGATGAATGACAGTTCTGGTTTCTCTGATTGGGCGTAAACCTTGGTGGCCATCTTTAATTGATGCAAAATCTTTAATGATGATACCATTTTAGTGTTTGATACGAAACTTGCTATACACCATCGATGTATCAAGAGACTTGCAATGAATAACCACAACTGTTTCTTTGAGTGGCGGGAAGGATGGGCGGCCACCTTTAATTTATGCAAATCATTAATTATCTCTATTTCTAATACTGTTCAAGTTTTCAATTTAAAAGTTGGTATACATCATCGATGCATCAAGAGACTTATGATGAATGACAGATCTGGTTTCTCTGATTGGGCGGAAATCTTGTCGGCCGTCTTTATGCAATTTATGCAAATTCTTTAATGATGTATATCTCTGATACCGTTGAAGTGTTCTGTACGAAACTCGGTATACAGCATCGATGTATCAAGAGACTTGCATGAATGGATAATCACATCAGTGGCGGGAAGGATGGGCAGCCATCTTTAATTGATGCCAAATCATCAATGACCTCTATCTCTGATACCATTCAAATGTTCGATGTAAAATTCGGTATACATCATCAACGCACCAAGAGACGTACGTAATGAATACCGGTTCCTCTGATTGGATGGAAGCCTTAGGCGTCATTTCTAATTGCAAAATTGTTGATAACCTGCATATTTGTCACTTGACTGCTTGGTGTTCCTGAGAGCTTGGTTCAAATTGAATACATTATGAATGACTGGATCCCAGAGTCGAGGGGTTTTCAGATGCGCAGCTTCGTATTAACATTTTGTTCCATTATCAATATAACTTTCACGAATAAGATGTCAGTCAGACATTAGAACTATATTTCTACAAAATGTCTTTTTGCTTTATTTTCTGCTGACTGCCTTTTGTGATTACACTCTTCAATTTACACTGTTCGTATCAAGATGCGTCACATTTGCATTTAACTGGGTATGAGAATTTAACTTGGTATGAGAAGTATTTTGGTCAATGATACTGGTTATCAAACATATTGCATACGGTAGGTATCAGACCATCTGTATCCTGTTTTTCAGGCAGAACCAGAGCCTAACATGGCGTGTTGTTGCTGTCAGATTTATACTGGGAAACCTAAGATAATCTCGAAGGTACAATAAATACAGGGAGCTGAAATATGACAAAAATATGATTCCGTCTCTTTTGGTGGATTAAAAAAAAGATATTTGAATAAAGACGTTTAAACAGGTTTGTAATCTGTAACATTTTTTTGCCTTTTACCTGAACAACCCCAAAAATGATTTTGCAATAGCATTTCAGTACAACCAATAATCTGTCAAGTTATTTCTTGTTAACTATGAAGATATTACATCTTAGACTACAGAAGACTACAGTCACTCTCTAATTATGAGTCTCTAGTCGGGTTTATTCAGTATCAAACTTATGTGCTACTTAGCTTCTTAGTATCAATAATATGTAGGCCACACTAAAAACATAAACATAGACCTTCCATTTAGCTTGTGGTATACGGCGATAAATACTTCTCGGGACGAAGAATGGACTCCTTTCAGCTAACCGACGTGTTGCGGAAGATATGCACGTACTGTCCTATCCTAACATTGTTTGTTGATCATAAACCGATATTAGTATATATATATGTAAAATTGCCCTTGCTCTGTCTGAAATATGCCATGTGATAAGGGGAATAACCACGGGATTTTTGGAAAGAGTGAGTGGGTTCTATCTCGGTCTATTTATAACTAAATATAAATATATAAATAAACCGAGGGATAACTCTCACTCTTTTCAAAAAGGCCCGTGGGAATAACTGTTGACTTCCCAGTCATTAAATGCAAGCCAGTCTGGGCCACTCGCTGGGGACATGAACAGACATGACAACTGTGTCTCTTTTGCGATACAAACATACATCAGCGGATCCTTTAAGTTCGTTTTTTATCTATTTCAGTTCATACAGCCGATTATTTGTCCAGTCTCCCACCGACACACCTAGTGAGGTATGATACCACTTCTTACTTGTCCATTTGCCCTCCTGATTGGACGTAATAATGGTCAATATAGCCAAGTGATATGACTCGGATTATAGTATCAGTCATGCCGTGCGATTCAACTTTCATAGACGAAAATATAACGTCAGAAAACGAACCAGAAATTTCACATCCGCACATCCCCCAATTCGCACTGTCACAATGTATGGTCCATCCGGTTTCGCGATACACCGAAAATAGCAGCCAGAAACACTTCTTTGCATTCCAAAATTAGCAAAGAAAATTCGGATTAGGAAATGTAAACATTTCCACCATCTTGGTATAAGGGCTTTTCCATAAACTAAAACCACCCTCCTCGCCCGAGGAGGAGTTTCTCCACAAACAATTTTAGTTGGAATTCTGTTCTATTCTTCTTTGTTGCTTTTTGATGTGAAATTCGGGATAGGTATTGATGGAAATATAAAGTTCTATATATTTTGATTTGAAAATACAAAATCTCAGGGGTAATTCCAGACCGTGGTAAATAGGCGGAAAAAAGCGGGTCGGATTCGTGCGAGTTAAAAGGAGTTTTTATACAACACAGTTGGATGAGCTCCGGCAACGTGTGCATTTTCAGTTCGTTTGATTGTAGTTTGGTACTTTACTGTCATGGTAAATACTTATGTTTCAAGGATGTCACGAATCGTTACTGATTGCTGAGATTGTCAGAGGATATACAGCCAGGCCATCGGTGTGGACCCAAAGAGTAATAGCATTCACGGACCGACTCACCCGTGTTAATTTAGAGTCCATATTAATCTTCATTATGGGGAATTGTATTTGATAAAGTGAAGACCTATAAATTCTCTTTCATTTTTTGAAGATAATTCAAGTAGGAATGTATTCTAGGATAGCCACGAACGGAAACCCCTCACATAGAACTGAGCGTGAATTTATTAAATCTATTAAAGCCATTAAAGCCAGTTCATCTCTCTTTCATTGGTGCTCTTATTTACGGGTCTTGTGAATTACATTACAACAACAATACATGCGACCGTAATTACTTGTTAAAATGAGAGGGACAGTTCAGTTAGGCTGTCGGCCAGATTTGGTTAACGGAATAGTTGAAGTGCGGATCTGCAAGCTTGTCGTAAAGTTCATATCAACGAATGGGCGATCTGTTAGCTTTTTCTTGTGAAATTGCGTTACGAGTGCAATACTGTGAATTGATGTGCACTTCGCATGATGCGCTTTCGAGAGCAGAAACCTTGCAAAAGCTATGGGTCTGAAATAATTCTGTCAGTATCGGTTATGGTATCGTTTGTCAGCCGAAGTTTATGATTGCACATGTATCAAAAAACCGCCATGGCTCACA
Source organism: Hanleya hanleyi (assembly GCA_036873755.1). NCBI lineage: Eukaryota > Metazoa > Mollusca > Polyplacophora > Lepidopleurida > Hanleyidae > Hanleya > Hanleya hanleyi. The sequence continues at coordinate 14,944 of JAVTVY010045977.1, forward strand.
CATCGCATCGAAACTTGAGGTGAGCAGATCCTGGAAATGAAGGTAACAAAGGTCGTTTTTACACCTCAGCCCATAGGGCTGCGGGGTCTTGTCGTTGCCATGTACGTCCGTCCGTCCGTCCTAGCGTCCGTCCGTCCGTCCGTCCGTCAACATGTTCTTGTCCGCTGAATATCTGCAGATCTATGAAGTCGGGCCTGACCAAACTTTGGTGAGAGCTTCCTGAATCTTGACTGATGAAATGATTAGATTTTCAGATGGCTATGGTGATTTCATGACTTTTAATTATATTTTTTACTATTTATTGATGGTTCAGCTTTTGCACTGTTATCTATGCCCATCAACATGTTCTTGTCCGCTGAATATCTGCAGATCTATGAAGTCGGGCCTGACCAACCTTTGGTGAGAGCTTCCTGAATGATGACTGATGAAATGATTAGATTTTCAAATAGCTTTGATGATTTCATGATTTTTAATTGTTTTTTTATTATTATTTATTGATGGCTTAGCTTTTGCACTATATGCCCATCGGGAACCCTTGGTTGCATGTTTCATTGTGACTTTTGAAGGTTGCCTGATACAAGAAAGCCTGGTCCATTCAAGATTCAAGATTATCATTGGATGGACCCCCCACACACAATTCCCATTTATCTCGAAGCTACACTTGTTCAACCTATGCACTACCCTTGGGAGAATTTCCACACCCCTGGGGTACTAAATGTTATTGGACTTCTCCCTATCGACAGCTTCTCAGCTTCATGTGATATGTATGAGATACAGTGTACATTGTTTTTCACACCCACATGTGGAATCACCTAAAATTTATTCCTTTATAGTAATAACTAACAGGTTGGTGACATTTCCACAAAGTGGATGCTCTTATGTTTTCATGACAAACGGCTCCGCCGGATCCGCGACTTTAAACGTGAATATCTCTGAAACAGTTAAATATTTTCGGGTCAGACTTGGTGTGCTATCTCCTTAGGCCTGGGAAATTTGTCTGGTTGTGTTTCGATACCCGCTGCTAGGTGGCGTTGTAGTCAGAGCAGAAATAAACCTTTCTCTGACGATTTCATCTGAACGGCTTGTCTGATTTCTTTGAAAGTGTATTACAATAGTCTTGAAGGATAGGCAATGTGCTGAAAAGGTTTTGGTGTAGCTGGCATAACTATAAAGGCAAGTTTTTTGCGTCTCAAAAAAAAAGTGTTTTGTGAAATGAAAATTTACCAATTCGCTTGGAGAAATATTTAAAAACTGTTCTATTCTAGGTTGCCAAGCATAAATATAGGATTGCTGACATGATAATTCCCTGTTAGTGCGAACCAAATTGCCAGTTAAATGACAAATTTTAATTATCTGACTTCATGTCAAAACTTCCGTTCTAAACAATGTGTTTGATTTCCATGAAATTTGGGTATAATGATCTTGCAAGATTGGGAAAGGACTGACAAGATTTTGGTGGTGTTGGCGAATCATGGAGACGCAAAAATGTGTCTCCAAATAAGATTTTGTTTTCACAAAAATGGAAATTTGCTTCTTAATCAGGGAAAAGTAATTCTGTTTTGCTGAACATGAATGTAACATCCCCATTGTTATAATTCATATGCCAAATGGTCATTTTTTAAATATATGAAATTCTCATGACTTTAGTTTGAATAAAATCACAAATTATCAATCAGTTAATGCTCAATTTTTTGTTTTATGTGGAGGTCTCCAGAATTTATTTGAAACTCGAGATTGAAATTGCACATACCATTGCATTTTGACAGGATAGTTATGTCTCCCCTAACTATGCTGGGGGGAGACATCTACATGTAGTGTTTGTGCTGTCTGTCTGTCTGTCTGTCTGGATGGATGTCTGTCTGTCCGTCCCCTTGCCTTGTCTGCAAGATATCTACTGGATGGAATTTCACCAAACTTGGATGGAAGCTTCATTGGAATAGCCCCCTCATTTGATCATGTTTTGGTGTATGTGCGTGCATTCATCCGTGTCCGGTGTCCGTCCGTCCGTCCATCCATCTACTTGTACATGTATATACAGACCTTGTCTGCAAGATATCTTGAGAACTACTGGACGGAATTTCACCCCACTTGGATGGAAGCTTCAGTGGGACAGCCCCCTCATTTGATTATGTTTTGGTGTGTGTGCGTGCATTCGTCCATGTCCGGTGTCCGTCCGTCCATCCATCTACTTGAACATGTATATACATGTACAGGGCTTGTCTGCAAGATATCTGGAGAACTACTGGACAGAATTTCACCAAACTTGGATGGAAGCTTCATTGGGATAGCCCCTCATTTGATCAGGTTTTGGTGTATGTGCTTGCATTCATCCATGTCCGGTGTCCGTCCGTCTACTTGTACATGTATATACAGGGCTTGTCTGCAAGATATCTTGAGAACTACTGGATGGAATCTCACCCCACTTGGATGGAAGCTTCAGTCATGACAGTGGGATAGTCCCATCATTTGATTAGGTTTTGGTGTGTGTGCGTGCATTCATCCATATCCGGTGTCCGTCCGTCCGTCCATCTATTTCTCCATGTATATACAGGGCTTGTCTGCAAGATATCTGGAGAACTGCTGGACAGAATTTCACCAAACTTGGATGGAAGCTTCATTGGGATAGCCCCCTCATTTGACTAGGTTTTGGTGTGTGTGCATGCGTTCGTCCGGTGTCCGTTCGTCCGTCCATCTGCTTGTACATGTATATACAGGCTTTGTCTGCAAGATATCTTGAGAACTATTGGATGGAATTTCACCAAACTTGGATGGAAGCTTCATTGGGATAGCCCCGGCATTTGTTCAGGTTTTAGTGTATGTGTGCATGCATCCATCCGTGTCCGGTGTCCGTCCCTCCGTTCATCTAATGAAAATCGCTTCTTTGTAATTAATATTTTTAGATACGCAGCTTTGTTTAAGATACTTATTGCTACATTCATTTTATAGCACTTTCCCTTAAATTATGTGCCCACTCAAGGCAAGGTGGGAGGTTGGGGGAGACATATGTTTTTGCTAAAAAAAACAACCAGCATAGGTTTCATGCCAGAGCGGCAACTTAAGGGTCAAAGCGGAACCTCTAGTTACAACTGTTGATAATAATTTTTTTAACTGAAAAAGTAGAAAGATTTTTGAAGTGGAACTTTACCTATCTGCTATATGGCACATCCCACCTGAGAAATTTTTACATGTATATCTAAATGAAGTAATCCATTGGAACCACTGATGATTTTCCAATAATAGACAATTTCATTCCATATATTTCGCTACTAGTTCTAGCATCTCCAGCAGTGAACAAAGTTACAAACAGCCCCATACGCACAGTATATATACAAGGCATAATGTGATCTTAGTTGTGTTGATCCACTGATAAGCTTGGCATAATGCAGAAGCAAAGTAACTGCGAATAAACTTAATAAACACATATTTCTCAATATTTTGACAAAATTTGTCTCAATATTTTGACAAAATTTGATTTGTCATCTTGAGGATATGATATAACAGCAGATACAGGCTCTTATATACAGAAATAACTACATGTAACAAAGACTGAAATGGTTCGATACACAAAATTAGAGGGCAATAGCCAATTGGATAATATGTGAACATAAGATAAACATGAGTGGCACATAGGCATGACAAGGAATACACACACCACTTAGGCCTGGCAATACACAATTGAAATGGCAATAGTTAGTTAAGGATTACTAGTGGCGGGTGGTGATTTATTGAGGTGTGTGATTGTGTATAGTGGCAGCAGAAATGTCAATTAGGGGAATAAACAACTGAAACAGAGATTAAAAAAAAAGTTGATTAGAGAAACGTAAGAAATGTACCTAGGATTGAAATCGGAAATAAAATCTAGAGAATTGAATAGTTACAGAACGAGAAATACAAGACTATATTAGGCTATTAATTAACAAGACAAGGAATACACACACCACTGAAATGCTGGATGGTTGTATTATCTTATCTAAACCGTGATTGATGAAATAAAATATATATATGAAAGTTGAAATTGGAAACAAAAATACCAAAATAATAATAAACAGTAGTCTACCTGAATAACTGTAGCTCTTTCGAAGCTTTTACACCACTGTTAAGTTTTGGATTTGATAGCCGAATTTTAACCATCCATCGTCACATCGATGACAAATGAAATTTTGTCGAAATATTGAGACTGTCACCATGTGTTTAAGTTTATTCGGAGCTACATTGCTTCTGCATGTGATCTTAGCCAGTACACATTTATGAATAGGTAAGGAAGTAAATTATGTCAGTCCAATTGGACAGATATTAAAATGCTGTCATTTCCAGAAATTGTTAAATGTTAAGCGATAACCTGACAGTGATCTGCAAATGGTGTGATTCAGGTGATACAATACACACTCTAATTGATTAAAAGAATACATAATCTGCTTATTTGGCAAGAACTAAGTAAACTGTACACACATGAATAAAGTATGGGGATATGGTGGGTATGTACCTACATTGAATATTTCTACAGGTCATGAAATTTAGATAAGGACTGCCATTTTAAGATAATATAGGTATAATTTTCTTGGTCCACAATCCATATCAGAATTGATGGAAACCTGCAAATGTTGTAACTCTCATTTTTCATAATTGTATATTCCCATGTGAAGAATCTAGCAAATTTTGCATGTGTTCCAACAGCCTCAGCTTTCAATAGTAAGTTAAAACCATGCTGTATCGGCTGAGCTCCATTTCCTAGCTCTGACATACTGCATCACTGTCGAAATATGGGTACCATGACAGAGTGATAGGTCACACAGCCAGTGAAGGTTCCTGATTTACACTGAATGTCATTATTGCCTAAGTAGTATTAGCATTTTACAACAATAACAATTCGCTGACTTACAGTGAAAAATTATAGTGAAAGGTATTTATTGTTTGTTGTTTTTCATTTTTATTTGCTGGCATTGTTTCAGATAGAATACAACAGCCTACATGTAATTCATACAATCAGGAAAAAAAGGAGGTCAAAGTCTTCATGTTCAAACTTGCATGGGAAATTTTAAAGTGGCAATTTGAAATTTTATTTTTGTTCGATTTTTCAATGTCGGTGGGCCCATGAAACGCAAAATAAAGTTGATGTTGCCTCACTCTGGGTTTTTCCCATTGGTGAAGAAACCCCTTCTCAGAGGTATTTCGCCAGTGATGATTCCTGATTGTTCAT